>JASTVB010000065.1:0-65455 GCA_031125705.1 Saccharomycopsis babjevae | reverse complement strand
ATTATTATTATTATTATTATTATTATTATTATTATTATTATTATTATTATTATTATTATTATTATTATTATTATTTTATTATTTTATTATTATTTAGATAGCTGTTTTGATTGCTTTGTCATTGTTAATGGGAAGTATTTATGATTTCATTTTGATGATATGTTTTTTTATTATGAATTGATCTTCTACTTTTATGATTATCTGATTGTGATTGTTTTGACTCTTTTGAGGTTTATGCCTATTTTAGACAATAGTATTTTGTGCATTTAAGTTTTTCGTGGAGCTCAATTTTTAGTCTACAAAAAAAAAACAGCAGCAATTCGAAAATAATCAGCGAACTATCTACCTGAGCTAATTCTTTTCTATGCATACAACGAACCAATAAACGATTAATATCCCATAAAGTTAAATTTCGGAAAGTTTTCGAATATTGCCAGTAAAGATCAATAAGGATTCTAAAATGGATAATATACCAAATTTAATTTTCCAGAGGACTCCCCCAGTCACAAAATATTTTTTCTATTCAGTTTTGCTATTAACTATTATTTCAGCCTCAGGTTGCGTATCTCCACTGATTTTGGCTTTTGATTATTTGAAAATAGTTCAAGATCATCAATATTGGCGATTAATAACATGTTTTTTTTATGTTCCATTGAGTTTATCTTTTATCATAAACTTTTTTGTCCACTTAAATTATATGAAATCCATAGAAGAATCATTTTCCACAGAACCTGCTTATGTGTTTAGTTGGTATCTTTTCGCAGACTGCGTCATAATATTGGTATTCAAAACTATAGTTGAAATACTTATTGAAGATAATTCTCGTAATTTGCTAAACAATTTATACCTACTTGATTTGTTACAAACACTATTTTACTTGATAGTTAGAAGAAGCAATGGCCATTTCAATATTATGGGTTTCATTAGTGTTAGTTCTACTTATATTCCTTTGTTATTTCCGCTTGCAGACACCTTGATATATGGTGTATCGATAAAGTATTCCATCAGTAAAATCATTTTAAATAATCTTATCTATTTTCTTTGGGATATTTTTCCAAAATTACATGGATTCTGTATACTATCTCCCCCTTGGATAAAATATCGGAATTAACTAACAGATTTGAATTTTGATAAATATATCCAAATTTGTTCCATAAAATATTTTTATATGTTTAATATTGCATGCTTACAAAAAAGATAATCATTGCATTGTAGATGTAAGTAAAAATTTGCGAGCGAAAAACTTAAAAATTTAATAACTATAATTATTTAAAAGAAATAAGTTAAACAATAAAATGTAATGTTTACTTTCCAGGTTGAATTTCCAAACTATGTTTCCAAAATCTGTCACTGTCCTTCAAATTTTTTTGTCTTGTGCCCCAAAGCATTAATAATATAAATTCTTCTAACTGTTTATTGACAACTAAAACGTCATTCATTTCATTTTCATTTTCAATATATTCACCTTCTGCATTTTTCGATAATGAGAAAATAGAGGCCTTGCTATTGTTCAAATTTTCGGAATTCGAACCATTTGAGGAGTACTGATATTCTATTTGCAAATGCTGTAATCTTGCAATACAATCTACTATTTTAGAGTATTTGTCGAAATTTATTAACGATTGTTCCTCACCATTAATCATCAATTTTCGTTTGTTTCTATTACCATCTGTAGCAAAAATGATATCTTGTAAGAATAAATTGATATATGGAACCAATGGAGGTTGTAGTTTTTTATCTTCTTGATTTAGAAAATAAGGTTTCAAAAAGAATCTGTATACTTTATAGTTTTTATAGGGATTAACAATCTTGCACAAATAATCAAACGTTTCAGCGTATTTTGCGCTTAAGTTTGCCCATAGCTTATCCAATCTACTAATTGCCGCTGATTGTAAGATTGTAATAATAGCAGCTAATGAATTGAAATTTCTTAACTGATAACAAGCTAAACCAATTTTAATCCATTGCTTCAAATTGTTAACTCGAGTTTTCATAGTGAAACCTGGTAGAACAATGGAATCACTAACAAGATCGCTTAAGAGATTGGTAAACAATACAGATTTTTCAATAGTTCTGGATTTCTGCAAATGAATTCTTTTTTCCCTAAAATTCTCATCTAATAATTCATTAGGCTGAATTGCCAAGAAAATTTTCGATTCAATATCAGTTAATTGTTTCGCAATTTCAACAGTATTGTGCTGTAACAACTCATTATAAAAACTAGGAGTCTCAAGATTTAAATCCTTAGAACAGATTTCAAACCAAGAATCAATCATTTTTGTCAATGATAAGGGTGAATTACCAATAAACCATTCTGTTTGCAATATCGATTTAAACTCACCTATCAATCTTTCAAGCACTAGTTCTTGATTTTTAGATCTGAACGAAGTTATACTGTAATTACTAATACTAGCGGTCAAACTCAAAGAAATTGAAATCAGTGACGATGCAGCGGAATGCAAGGATGCCATGTCATTTTCAGAAGTAGACGGTGACAATAAATTTAAGCTGCTTGAAGTTAAATTGATATTGCTATTTTCAAAATTAGTCTTTACTAAACCTATACGTTTAGGATTCAATTGAATGTCGATAAATTCTTGGTTTCTTCTAGAATGTCTCATTATCAACTTGCAGCAAATTTCACACAATTTATAACCCTCCTGAGGTAAATACTCAATGACAGCATCATTAATAAAATTAAATAGAATTGGAATGACAACAAAATCTGAATCTCTTTCGAAATAACTTTCAAGCCATATTTGGATGACCGTTAAAACATTTCTACGCCTCTTTTTCATAAGAGAATCAAAACTATTGTAATCAGGATAGCCTAATGCATTATTTTGGATCAAAAATTGTCTTTCGCGATCACCAACATCAAACCTTTTTATCAATTCATAAATTAACTTTTTGGCATTTGAAAAATTTCTAAAGGATAGCAAAAAAGTAGTGATAAAGAAATCAGATGGAAAGCTTCTCTCATTAGTTAATAAATAAACCAATGCCTTAAAACTTCCTCCCAAAATATTTTGATTTTTCTTATTAGAATTATTTAGAGAAATCATACTACTATGTTTGCTGCCATTTTTACCGCCAACATTGAAGTTTATACCATTTACATACTGATTTGAAGAGTTATCATCATAAGCAATCTCAGATATAATATTATTCATACAGTAATCAGTGTCATATTCAATATTGTTTAAAGGTATATCATAATCTAAATCATCTCCCTTTAAAAATAATTCAACCAATTTACTACCCGAATATGTTAGGCTTCTTGCATTACCTCTTATATAAGCATATTTGCAAGAAGCACCAACTGGCAAATGTGATTCCCAATTTGAGCTGTACTTCGTGACTTTGTAGACCACTATTTGGTTATGTAGCAACTGATTCAAACCACACTTAATGAACTCATTATTTGAGATATTCATTTTCTCGAAATCTGGATATTTCCTGCTTGCAGTTAGTTGAAAGTTGCCCGTAGTATTTAATAATTTTTCGCACGATTTAACAACTTTAGAAATATGATCTAAAGTGTTAGCGGCAACACGTAAAATTTTGTTACCTTCTTTCAGATACTGAAATTCTTTCACCTCAATATCATCCTCTATTTGAATATCTGAATCTTCCTCATTAAGCAATAATTTTTGTTCATCATGTTCTGTTTTTGTGACAATACGCTTAACACTACTGACTAAATCGCTTAGACTTGAAAGAATATCATCATATGAGTTATTGATGTATAATGATACATCGTTATGTAACAAACGCGTCGCTGATTTGCTGACAAACAATAATTCTCTTAACAAAAGTATGATTTGATGAGTAACAGATTCAAGTTGTTCGCATGCGTAAAAATTATTCTCAATAATATCAATTCTACCCAAAATTAACAAAAGATATCTATATAATAACAGTTTTACTTGCGAAAACCTATCAAGAGCATTGGGGTGATCAGACAAATAGAAAACAGTTTCTTGATGGATTTTTCTATTTTGTCTTCTTTTTGAAATCATATCCTTTTTATTGATTGCCATTTCACTTTCATAAATTGTAGACTCCTTTGCCCAAACCAGAAGAAATATATTCGCTCTACTAATAATCTTCAAATTCATTTTTTGGAGCGATTCGAGAAGTGAATCTGTAAGTGGATTTTTAGAATGATGATCAACATAGGAAAATAATTGATACCATTCAGCCAATAATGATTTTCGAACTTTTCGAAGAGCAGGTCTTTTTCTAACAACTGAATTGGTCCTTGAGATTGTGCTAGTATATTCTAAAAGCAATCTTACACCATCTCTGATGTTATTAATATAATCTCTATATGCACCAATTGTCAATATTCCACTAGGATTTTTATTATTTCTTTCCCCAATTTCTTGAGGATCAATTGATAAGAACTCTCCACTTGCGACTAACAAGGGTTTCAAATATCTTTTGGATGCAACAACATCCTCAATGTTATTAGTAAAAGGAACGGATTCATCAACTGATTTTTTAAAAAAATTGATTGGAACCCATCCTTTATTGAACTCTTTGTTGAAAAGAACAACTTCCGCCCAGCCAGACGAATCTACATTGTAAACAAAAGCATTGTCACCTTTCTTGAAGCTCAAGCATATACTGCTATCATCTGTATTCTTTAATGTCGTAGAATCGAAAGAATGAGATGCCTTAACAAACATAGAAATATATTCGTCAGCAATATCTGTATCTTTCACTGTTTCCAAGGGTGCTGCAGATGCTTCGTGGATTCCAATACTAAAGCGTCTACTACGATGGCGGTTATTAAAATCCAAAGAAGATGCTATACTTGGACTCTTTTTGATCAAAGACTGTTGTGATATACTTTTCAAACTAGAGGATCTGTAAATTGATTCATAAATCGAATCTGAAGTGCTATTTGATAATTGCTTGGAATGGTTATATTGATGATGCAGTCCTGATCCCGTATTTCTTTTGCTATCGGTTATAGAGTTTCTGTTTACTGGCGATGAAGATGCTGAAACAAAAGATCTCGCAGTTGACAAAATTGAATCACCACCTGGAGAGTTATTATTTGTACTTGATAGTGGCTTCTCTGGACTCAAACCTAATCCATTTAATGCTCTCAATGTCTGCACATTTTGTCTTCTTAACTTCGCTTTTTCTGGAGATCTACTTTTCTCTAAAAATGGATTAGCAGTAGAAAAAGAAGAGACGGAAGCATTCATACTTTGCTGTCGTAATTTACTTACGGTACTGATATTACTCTGTGAACCAGTAAGTGTGGCATCATAATCTTCAACAAGTCGGTCGTAATCTTGAAAAGTTTTGTTTGGACTCTCAATAATAACTGCTTCTTCATCAGATTTAAGTATTCCGTCGGTTGAATGGTTACTATTACTTCCGTTTTTCAAAATTTTGGCAAAAATAGGATCTTTTGACATTTCTATTGGTGTTGAAGCAATAGGTAATCTGCTTGAACTTTGATGGCGGTGACTAATTACGCTACTGTTATTATGGTTTTCATAGGGAATTCCAAGACTAGTCAGCTCTCCCCTTGGTGTTTCGAACTTTGAAGATGTCGGACTTGTGGAAGTCATACTGTTGATATCATCAATACTGCTATTAGAACTATGCAATGCACCATCATATGGTTTTGAATTCTTACTGTTATTAGCAAGAGCCTCATAAGTAAGTACACTTGGCGATATTGGTGATTTTATATCAGACATTATCAAATTTTTCTCAGAATTATCCACAGTAAATGTGTTAGGAATATCTGGTGATTTTTCGCCTATCTTATGTTTAAAAATTTGAATCTTAAGAGGCTTTTCAATTTTGTTGTTTTCAGCTGCGTTTTCGTAGATTTCTTGTTTCAAAGGTGATTTAGCGATACCTGCAGAAGTTAAAGGTCCAATTGTGCTAGCATTCTCATGATTAAGAGTAACCTGACTACTATTTTTGAAATAGTCATGAATTATTGGCGTTTGATCTATAATATCGTCATCATTGCTAAAATCCAAATTTGACGGTATCATTTTCGGGGTTTTAAAGTTACCTGAATTTGCACGGGTGTGAGGTCTACTGCGAATACTTACTGAAGAAGCCATAGATGATGATCTAACATGTGTTGGGGAGGTGAAATCATCTTTATAAGAAGCATATGGTGCTGATATTTCATTGTTGTTTTGTGAAACAACGGCCTCGCCACTATCGTTGTTATTTAATAATCTATTCATTATGTTTGTTTTACTTGTACTTCTTTCATGCCCTGTTCCATTACTCAAATTTAGCATACCATTTCCCAGATTACTCGCATCAATGTTGACACTATTACGATAATTATCTGGAGGCTCTTCATAATCTGAAGAATATGACCTAGCTCTTTCAGACACCGGCGTAACCAAAAAGTTGGAATAGTTCAGCTCGGTAGGAGAAATAAAAACAGTCTCATTGATAGGCGTCAGTACAGGAATTTCGTTATAATCCACTTTTGGTCTATCAATTGAGTTATTCACAATTCTACCAGCAATAAATTCACTAGATGGAGGTTCTAAAATAGAAGTCTTAACACTCGTTTCCATTACAAAGGAATCAAGATTTTGATTCACCCTACTTGAAACAGGGAGCAGCAAAAGTGAAGGTGAGTACTTATTTTGCGGAGTATCCACTTCAACAATTGGTGATAGTAAAGTATGAGGTGCAGCACCAATAGAAAAACTATTATTGCAAATACTATTATTAATGGCATTTGACAAATCAGTATCTACACGTAAAGCATTTTGCAGTTCTTCAATCTTAACTCTTTCTGCAATTAATCTTTTCTTACCGCCATTAATACTTCCATGCGAAATATTTTTGTTGAGGATTTTAAAATTATCAGTTGATGTTAGTTGTTGCGTTTTGCTTTTAATATCAGTGTTATTAAAAGTGACTTCTTTAGGAGATTGTGCGACCCTTTTTGCAGTAATAATACTTGATGCTTCCATTATTTCTGCAATTTCTTCATCATGAGCAGCAGCTTCAAGACTTGCACTAATACTCTCTTCATCATTATCACTAAGACTTGAGTCATCACTTGAGTCATCTATATCACTACCAGTATTTTGTGTATGTTTTGAAAATGGACGATGTAACGAATCAAGAAGTGGTGGGGACGAGGTATTTATAATGGTAAGCTGCTTTTTATTCTTTTTAGAAGAAGAATAGTAAAGACTTGAAATTCTTTTGGTCAATCTACTCGTGTGCTTCCTTTGATTCACTATAGAATCTTCTTCTTCTTCTTCTTCGTCAGCTTCATTGTGAATCATTGTGACCTTTTCATTCTCTGGCACAATATTTATTACATCTTTTACTCTATTTATACTACTCTGTTTAGTTGAAGTTAAAGCATCGTCTGATAAGCCAAATAATTGAATATCATCATTAACTTCAGGGTCTTGAAAGCCATTTCTGGGAGGAGATGTGACCAAAGGAATCGGCGACAAAGTTTTATCAAGATTATGATCACCGTCACTCTTACTATTTGAGCTTGCATGATTATGCACAGTTCCATTTTTGTTAGATCCTGAATAACGAAGAAGGTGAAATCCACTTCCTCCACTTCCATTTACTTTTGAAGATGCCGACAAAGGACCAGAATAAAAGTATCGTGCATTCAGTGAGTTGGCAGAATTACCACTGCCTTGTTTTTCAGGTGTATTAGTATTGTTAGTATTGCTTGATTTGAAATGCAGAGAAATAAAAGCAGGTACAACTTTTTTTATTGCAGAAGAGGAATGCTGTTCTAAGGATGGACTAGTACTAGTAGCTGACGAGTTGGAGGTTAGAAGACTTGATACTAATTTGCTGTATCTTTTTGCACTACTTGGAGGACTCTTAGTGTTGGTTGTCTTTAAGAAAGATTTTGATTGAGAATTTGAATTGTTGAATGATTCAATGATTGAATTTTTAGGAGTTGCTGCAACCTTTGCTTCATTTTTTTCTAGACCAGATGATTTTGAATCGGATTGCTTATCTGAAAAATTACGATTTTTTTTTTGGATTAAGGACTTGGCTGGAAGCTCATCATCATCGTCATAGTCTATGTTCTCCATTTTCATTGAAGCAGTAGGAATGCTATTATCAATTGGAGGAAGAAGTCGTGGTTGACCATTCATTTCGCTAATGTCATTGTCAGTAGCGATAGAAGCAATCTGGATATTTGAATTCGTGTATCGGTTTCCATGAGTAGTGTCATCGTACTTTTCAATCATTGTAACTGGTTCATGTATGTTATCCTGAGTATTATTATCAATTACAACACTATTCAGTAATGGTGATTTAATAACCTCTGAATTGCCTTTGATATTATTGCTATTTTCACAAGGCGAGTTCTGCTGAATTTGAACAGGAGTCGTACCTGAACTTCTAAAATAAAAAGAATCTACAGTAGCTGTACTAAAACGATTACCTGAGTCGGGTGTGCTGTTTGTTGGCCGCACCCTTTCTCTAACATTTGAGATACCAAATTTGTTACTTTTTGATGCGAAGTTAGTTTCAATCGGTGAGGATTGTAAAATGTACTCAGTTGGACTCACAATTTGAGGATCATCATGTTTAGTAGTTCCATTAAAATTGGAAATATTATTGTTGGTTTCATTCTTCGAGAAAATTTTCGCCGGATCGTTCATAGAATTATGCAGAATATCAGCATTATTAGAAAAATCTAATGGCGGTATCTCTTTGTTATCATGAGAAATATGTGAGGCAAAACCTTCAATCTGTCCAAAATGCAGTTTCGGGCTTGAATCAGGGTGTATACTATTCTCACTGGTGTTTATGATGGTCCTACTTGGAGATATGACTTGAGGAGAAAGAAACATATCATTTTCACTGTTGATTGAGTAATCTTTTAAATTGGTATTAATGTGAGCTTTATCTATTATTCCAGAAGAGTAGATTCTATTCGAAGAGATTGGTGTAGAAGCAAATTTATTATCCTGATTTTCTGTTGGCACAGACAGGTCCTTGATATCAAAGGATTCATTGGCAGGTACATATGGGGTAGCAATTTCATTTCCAAAATCATCTTCATCACTATTTTCGCCAGTATCGTGAATTCTTACTTTATTAAGTGGTGATTCGGGCACATTCTCTGCTAGATTAGACGCAGGAGCTGAAATATCCAAGGTTTGGTTCTGCAAATATTTTTTAGAGACTTTGTTGGTCATTTTATCTTTGTTAGAAACTTGTTGCAAATTAGACTTAGAAGACGACTTATGAACATGAATTATATTAGATATACTCATCTTTTTCTTGAGAGAAGAGCTGCTAGGCGTTCTTGAAAGATGTGCGTTGTTGTTATTGATATTGCCAGTATTATTGCTATGAAACGGATTCTTCAAAAATGAAGACTTCTTCTTGAGCCGAGGAGGTGTGAAATTATTCTGATAGTTGTCATCATATTCCTGAGACAGGGATGGTTTCACGATATCGCTAACACTGATTACTGTTATGCCGTTTGTGTCACTGTTTGAGGGTGAATGATAATTATTGAAAGAAGATCTAGTGGAGGAAGAGTTACTGTGGTTTGTGGCATCATTTTTGATATTTGCGGCATCATTTTTGATATTTGCCAGACTTTTCTTACCTTTCAACAGGAAGATACTAGAGACCAAGTTTGTATCAGACAATTTTTTCTTCAAGGATGGCTTCGCGAGCAGAGGAGGAGGCGAAATGGCATCTGGGCTATTAGGTGGATCTGTATTTGTGTTTGAATTCGAAGACGAGTTTGTAGTTGTTGAGAAGGATTCAGCAGTGCCGTTGACAGTTGGGGAAACGTCCGAGGCTGCTGGGTTGTTGTTTGAACGTCTTGAGAAAATACCCATTTTTTATTCGCGCCAGGGTCTCACGGGGCTAGATCACGTCAGAGATGGAGAAAAGTGGTTGTCCTGTAATTAACTGGTTTTTCTGAAGTGCTTTATATTCTCTTAATAAGGCTTTTGTGTGCTCTGCGGATGCTGTCTCGAGACACTTCTGGTCGATTTGAAGGATTATGTGTAATATTGTCGAGAGAAAAATGATGGAAATGGATATCGGCAAGCAGAAATTATTCAATAGATATAATGGAGAAGAAAAGATAATTCAATAGCTATTAGTTAAGAAATACAATTATTCAACGGATATTTTCTATGGATCTTATTATCTATTGGATCTTATTGTCTTTTGGCCGCTATTGTCTGATGGTCTCCGGTGTCTAAGAGATATTTCGGTGCTACTTATAACCACCTAATACTCTGTTTATTCTTGTGACTACCCGAGCAGTTTCTTTTTGTCCTTTGGAGAAATTTTAATACTATTTAAGGTTATTCTTTCAATATTTATCCTAGTAACGATATATCTTTTTAATATCTATCCTAGTAGTGATATATTCTTTGAATATATATCTTATTAATAATATTCCCTAGAAATAAATTAATTCTAGTATGTTATGTTAGGATATTTCTAGGAGTATTGTTAGATGTGTGGTTTACTATTGTTCTGCTCTACAACTGACTGAGGGTACTGAAGAAAAAACTATGTTTGTTTGGCTATATGTAAGATGCTTAATATTGAACAAAATTGATCTTTTAGCCGGCCGACGTTTTCAAGGTTTCTTAGTCAAAATAACTGCTTTCATAATTTAAGTTGAACAGAAAAAAAACAATCCTGATTGTCGCACGCAAAGTATACACACATTTTGTGTGTACTCTAAAGCAAGACAGGTTTTCTCAGCATATTTTACTTTTGAAGTTTGGTCTAGAAGACCCATGAACAAAGAAACGGTAAAAAAAAAAAAAAAAAAAAAGCATTAATTGCACGCACCTTTGGTATTCTATACTATTCGACACTTTCTTTGATTGATGTTAACACTGCATTTTTACGGGTTTTGTGCACTGTGATTCAGGCTCTCTTATATTAAAGTTTAGAAGATCTCTTATATTAGGCTGAAAGACGATACAGAACAATAGAGCATAAAAGGGTAATAATTAACAACCTATTATGAAAAGTCAATGTTTATTAGCTTTAAGAAATATCAAACTCGGAAAAACATTATATATAAATGATAATTAACATCAAAGACATCAAATAATATAAAATATAATAAAAGAGGACAATAGACAATGAAAATAATAAATGATAACGAGTAAAATAAAACTTAAATGAAAATAAATGATGGATAATTAAACATACTTGCAAGGTCTAACAAATAGCAGACAACAGAATAAAAATGAATGATTACAGGGTTTTCTTTATTAAATATGATACTAGTAAATCTAAATTAATACACGCGCATGTTATTCGCCAAAGCGACAAAAGATATCTCGTTTATAGGTGAAAATTTGTATTATTCACAATAATGACTCGCTATATAGTAGAAATAAATTATTTCATAACATCTAAGTTTAGTTCTGGAAGAAACAGATATTTCGAAGGCATCGTTTAGGTACAGAAATACTCTTTTGTTGGCGTGTAAAATATTTTTTCGCTTACAGATGAAAGTACATCTTAGTTTATATATGAAGCGTAACACTTATTTATGAATATGGCGCCCTTTTGAACTGTAAATATTTCGGACCTTCATTAATGTGTGAATTTTTCAGACATTTTGAGCCTATAAATGTAAAAAAAATAACCCTTGAATGTGAAAATAAAGCAGGAGGCATTTGCTTTTTTCTAGCGTATAAAAAATAGTATTCTTTTATTTATGAATAAAAATATTGGTTCCCAAAATTTGAAGGCAGGTTTCCCGTTTTATATCCACTTTTTGCGCGGCGTGACCGTTGTCCCCCCTGTTTTTTTTTCTGGGTTTGAGGATATTACAGCTGTATGCGTTCAAAACCAAGGCAGGGAGTGATCCGTTATGCGCGATGTGGCCAAGCTCTTTGTAACCCGAACATAAGACCGGCTATTACTAGGAAATAAAAAGACTTATAGCGCAGAAACATATAGTAGCGTAACTTATATATATGATTTATCGTAATGTAACATTTGATTGTATATTAGTATTTATTCATCTATCATATATTGTGCATCATATAATATTGATATATTATGATTTGGGTTTAACGTATATTCCGCATTTATTATTATTATATATAAAAACTTTTACAAGCTATTTGAACATCCTCCATAACAATACACTTTAAAAAACGTACACATACTATTGAAAAACCTGCAATAAAAGCATTTAGTATAAAAACAAAGACTATAAAAACAGATAATTCAGAAACATATAGAAACGCATACTAAACACATACAATAAAAACATACAATAAGAACATCCAAGTAAAACATGCACTCATAATAGAAAAAAATGTACTACAAAAAAAATTTCCCTTTTTAGGACAAATTTTGTACGCATATCCTGTTATCTGCTTCTTATCCCAATATTTGCACTAATATTTGCCTGCGCCCCCCCTGTTTTGGGCGATCCTGTACCTGTTTTGTGTGGCTCCTCACAATTTGTGTGCGCTTTTTTCTTTCTTTTTTTTTTTTTTTGGCTTTTCTTATGTCTTAGCTACTTTTTTTCAAGCTACTTTTTTTTGTTGTACTCTTTTAGCCATTTTTCTTTTTTTAGTTTTTTTTTTCTTTTTCGCATCTGTTTTTTTCTAGGTCTTCTCACTATCCCTTATTCAACGTCATACCATCGCATTACCTTATTAGGCAGTCTCAGCTACCCTTCGCAGCTGATCGGACTCTAAATTGGGAAAATCCTAACAGTAAAACAAAGAGCTAGTTCAGGTACATCTTTCATCTGACACGTATTTTTTCTCATGCACCAACTTACATATTTAAATCTATATCCTTTTGTTATTACCTCATCCAAATAGCCAGCATAATCAGCTGCTGGGCTCTTGCCATGAGAAAAAACCCTCTGAATTGCCAGCATATTCGCGCAGTATATAAAATTTGCCAAATCCTCATACTTTTTCTTTGCATTTCTTTTCTGCTAAGTTTCTTAGGCCTGTTTCTTCCTTTTTGCTCTTCTCTTCTCTTTTACTTTTCATATTGGTTTTACATTACGATCTTTTGTTGTTTTCCACAAGCTATTACACTTACTTAGCATTGCTAACTCACCCCAGTCTTTCTTTATCCCCCATAGATCCGCTTTTTACATCATGAACTTTTCAGCTACCCTTCTTTCAGCCATCGCAACTCTTGCTACCGCTGCCGCCGCCTCTGATGACGTCTCCTTGACCACCACCACAGTCACCATGACCAGCTACATCAGCCACCAACATACCTCCGCTTCCACCGTCCAACCAGCCTACACTTTCCACTTCACCAACGACACCGCCGACGCAAGCTCCTCCTACCCAGCTTCTAACGGAACCTTGAACGGAACCGTCATCTCTAGTAGCTCAGTCTCTCTCAGTAACAGTAATGTGACTTCCTTGCTCAAAAGAAACTCCCCAGGAAGCTCAACCCCAGCTATCAAGTCCTATCAAAACAATGCAGTTTCTGGCAAAATTGCTAGCATCTCCGCCATGGGTGGTGTCGCCGTTGCTGCTCTTGCTTTGTTATTGTAAGAACAAGAGCCAAATAACTAAACAGCCAAATGAGTGAGCCTCAGAACATAATCCAACCAGTAAAAACACATCCTCCATTATTTTCAAATGTCGCGTCATGCTTCCTTATATTAAATGCAGTTTTTCGAAATGCGTGATTCAATTTTCGTCAAATACATAAGTCAATCTCTTTCCAATCCCTTTCCCTATTGTTTCCCGATTTACCGCAATTTTGAATAACAAATGGTTACTCTTTTTTGTAGCATAAAAAATTTGCAAGAAGTGGTTTCCAACTCCATATTAATTCTTGGATGTTATGTTTTGAGTGCTCCTTTTTGTGCCTTTTCCATTAAATAATTCACTCTTTTCCTCATTTCAAATTACCATCTTTCATCAACTTCAGCACATATCCAATTAAACAATCTAACCAAATCTTTACAGTATGCTTCTATCTAACTTGATTTCCTTTATGAACTTACTAATGACCTCATACTAATCATCTCGACTACTCAACGTATTTGAAAAAAAATTTGAAAACAAAAAAGTATATGTATCATCTCCTTCAAATCCATCCTGGTTTTTTTCAAACATAAATCAAATCCACTAGTTACATTTTTAAACATATTATCTGTTATTAGGTAATCAAATTTTAATTTTCACCTGATGAAAATCTCCTTTCATATCCTGATCCACTCTCCTACTCTTCTATTTTTGTTTTTGCTTCATTTATAACTTTTACCCGTTTCTACACTTCTTTTACTTTGATTTCTTATAATTTCGACGCTTCTTCCAGATTTATTTTATTCTACATTGATCTTTTTCTATTTGCTACGTTTTGTCATCTATGTTAGATTTGTTGCAAACACTAATATATACAATAGATTTCATTGATAGCAGCTCTTTTGATTTTATTTCTTCGCCTGTCTTATATCACTTAACAATTTATTTGATTTCTTCTCAATTCACGATCAAGGGTAAACAAAATAAATTAAGTTAAAGATTTTTCATACAGCTTTTTGCGAAATGTTTTAATGAATTTTACTGACAATTTATAACGAATGATAAAAAACTGCGTAATGTTCAATTATGAATTAAATTCTCTATTATTGTGGATCTAACTAAGTTATCCTTCAACTTAACGAAGATAATTATATTTGTGGTGATCTATAATTTCCAAATTGTTTTGTGATTGATTTATGAACATTAGTATCTTTGATCAACTCGTAGTTAGATAGTGGGTTTCTTAATACAAAGCTTTAAATTCCAAGCATGAAAAAAGCAAAAGGAAACAAAAAAAAAAATGAGAAACGAGAAAAAAAAAAAAAAAAAAAAAAAAAAAAAAAAACGTTTCAACGCAAAAAGCGATTTTGATCAGCTGCATATATTTAAGAACTAAAAAAAATATCAAAAGAAACATAATTTGAAATAAATTTCAAGTAGATATAATAGCCCGATATTAGATGATAGTTCGCTAATTACAATTTGAAGTAAAAATAAGGAATTTCTGTTTTGTCTCAAATATTCAAGCAATTTAAGACGCTTGCTATAACAAGGATGTCGTTCCCTGAAGTTTTAAATAGAGGCAATGAATTCCTAGAAGAGTATCCAAGAACCTCTCCATTCTGGAATATTTTCTCTCAGATTACATGTTTTTCAGTAGTTGCTGCCTCTAAAGTTTTGGTAAAGATTGCATATAAACCACAGATCCATAATATAGAAAGACTCGATGATGCGTTAGAAAGATCAAAGATAGAGAATAGAGGTCTTATTACTATTATGAATCATATGTCTGTTGCTGATGACCCATTTCTTTGGGGTGTCCTTCCATTTAGGTATTATTTTTCCGTAGATACTATCAGATGGGGATTGGCTGCTCAAAATGTTTGCTTTACTAAACTGTTTCATGCCTGGTTTTTTTCATTAGGCAAAGTCTTACCTACTGAGAGATTTGGAAAGTCACCATTTCAGGGCTCGATTGATGCTGCCATAAGACTATTATCTCCTGATGATACCCTTGACCTTGAATACTTTCCTCGTTGTATCAAAACAGGCGATTTAGATATTTCTGGCTCGCCTTCAAATAGTAAACCAGTTTCTTCATTGTTTCACGATTTGAAAAATAAATTTCCAATAAAACGCTCCCGTCCATCCTGGGTTCATATTTTTCCAGAAGGTTTTGTCCTTCAACTTCAGACTCCGTACCAAAACTCCATGAGGTACTTTCACTGGGGTGTTTCTAGACTAATTCTTGAATCAACTGTGACACCCTTAGTGTTGCCGATGTTTAGTACTGGATTTGAAAAAATTGCACCTGAAGACGATTCTCTTTTCAAATATTGGGGCTCTGAAATTAACGTTTATTTTGGAGAACTAATTAATGATTCAGCAGTCGAATCTTTTCGGAATGAATGGAAATTGTTAGTGGATAAATATGGAACAGGAAACGACTTGAATGAGATACTAAAATATGGACAAGAAGCTAGAGAATTAAGAAGCAAAGTAGCCCTGTTTTTACGTGAGAAAGTAGCAAATATTCGTCATGAAATGGCAAAATTGCCTTTAGAAGATGAAAGGTTTAAAGATTTTAAGTTTTGGGAAAGATTTACAAAATCAGAAGGTGCCAGCGATCCTGATATCAAATTCGTTGGTCAAAACTGGGCTATTAGACGTTTGCAAAAACATCTCCCTGAATATCAACAAGAAATTGATAATGATCAAGCTGAAAAATAAATATTTATTCATAATTAAGCAAGCAATTTTAAACGAATGAAGTCTTAGCTGCTTATAATCCTTGTCATCTCGTTTTAAACACTATTTACTACTTCAAAGTTAGGTTTTGAAATCTGAATTTTTTGTAAATAATATTAATCCTTGTAAGTAGAGTATATAAGTTTTCCTTAAAAAATCTTCTTTTTCTAAAAAGTCATAGAGTTTAAAAAAATAATCTACATATTTGGTCATTCATTAAAATGAAATGTTCTAAAACAAGCTAAGATATAAATATTTATGGATTAAACTAGTCCTACACAGCCAAAAATATTTCTCTATTTTTATGCTCTCCAACTACAAATAACAAATAACAGAAAAACCAGATAATAACAATAAAAAGATTATATGCAACAAAGCTACTTCGCAGCCTTAACCATGTCTAAAAACTTTTCTTTTGATATTTCTGAAGCAATATTTTTCTTATCATTCTTATAATCTCTTTTTTCCTCCATTCCATCAATAAGATGATCGGTTTGAATTTGTGTATTCAAAATAGCGTTGAACAATTTAATCACTCCTCGTTGGGCAGTTTTCTTCAACTTTTTTTCGTGCTCTAATATCAGTCTGGCATTCACCTCAGACTGTGGTAACAAATCTTTTTGACGGCTCTTTTCCATTAACTCTTTTCTTTCCACTTTGAGCAAACGCTTTGCTTTCGCATCTAATTTCTCATCGTTTAATTTCTTGATGATTTTCTTCTTTTGACGTACCAAAATAGGATCTGATCTATCATGAGCCTTTAAATGGGAATTCAATAACGCATCCATTGCATTCGAAAAGGATTCTGTATTTTCTTCCTTACTTTGTCTCAACTTGCTGGCCTTCTTATTGCTTCTTTCAGCTTTCATATCCTCTATTTCATCGTCTGTATCGTTATCAGCGCTAGATACGTCGCTTACATCCATTTCATCATCAAGATCATCGTCATTATTATCAGAAACTTCTTCTTCACTGCCACCATTTTCATCAGAACTTTCCACTGCTTCCACTTTTATATCTTCTGCGTGATCGGATGGTGCTATGTCTTGATTCTCTTCAATTTCCTCTATTTGCGTATCCACATCCTCTTCTATATTCTTAGTGGTTTTTGGTTTGGTCATTCTACCAGTTTTTTGTTTCTTTAAGGAGATTGTCCCTTTTTTAGCTACCATTTCCTATTTAGAGTCCGATTTATCGATTGAAATTTATTTCTATTTCATAACATGAATAGCAAAACAAAATATTAGCTGATTTAGCTGATAAATAGGTTCTTCTTTAGCTCATCTCATCTAACTACCAAATATCTTATGTAAGAAATTTCTAGAAAAAAATTCTAAATCAAGAGTAAAAGAATAAAAAACTAAGTGAACAAAAATAAATGTTATGTGCCCATACATAGTCTTATTCATCTCCGCCTTGCAGATTCTCAATCGCTAGTAACATGGTTTTCTTATAGTGGATCAATGATCTATTTTCCAACATGTATTCAGATGTGTCAGTTTATCACAAAAATAAACTACAAGTAGTTAATGAATAGTTGAAAAAACATGAGGGTTTCCAATTTTTTTAATTTTATATTTTGAAAAGATTTTTCATTAAAACTTTTTTTGTTTATATCTTTGCTTGAAATTGAAATTTGAGGAACAAATTCATCTAAATAATGGAAAAAATAACAACACTGAATTCAACTTCCACACAACGGTTTCAAGACGATACTGAATTGCAGCTGATCAGCAGCCTAAATAATAGTACAACTTTTGATATCAAAAAAAAACAAAGTGTTTCTTCATTGATGACTTTCCAAGAATTGTTAGATGAAAACAGGCCAATTCCTGGACTAGCGATAAAGGGACAGATGGCTTCGAATAGCGAACAATTTACAAAGATACAGCGTACGTCTCTGAGCAAACAACACAAATCTGTTTTCTTGAATTTCAAAGATGAAAAGCCATTGGCTTTGCTTTTGAAAGAAATTGAATCAGATTATTCCAGAGCTTTAAAGCATGATAAGGAGCTACTCTCGCGAATCGATCTGTTAAAAATGGACATCGAGGAACTCGAGTTTGAAAATGCTACCATTGGCGCTAACATTTCTAGATGTCGGAATAAGTTGGGCAGCGAGCTAGAAGACTTTAAATCTTTAGAACTGCAACATCTGGAAAAAATTCAACATATAAAACAACAGTTTGATACTAAAATAAATGATTTGCAGCTGGAAAAGTTAAAACTACAAAATGAGTTAAATGAACTAAAAAATGGTGGGCAACTACAACGCTTACAAAAAGAGAAGGTGGAATTAATCAGTAAAATTGAAAGCTTACGCAGTCTTATAGACAGCTTATCTAATAACGAATCTCTCCTTAAACGAAAAGCAAATATAAGAATACTCAAACTGGAAATAAAAAATCTTGAAGAGTCAATAACGGCAAAGAAGAAAAAAATCAATGATTTTTCCCAGTTTCATTCTGAATTTCCAGCTTTACAACAAAAGTACATTCAGCAGTTTAATAAACGAAGAACAATAAGACGCAACCTAAACAATAAATTATTGGATTTGAAGGGTACAATTCGAGTATTTTGTAGAATCAGACCACTGGCATCTGATGATCTGTTACTTTTAAACTATGAAATTATAGATAATAATGAAATAGTGATTTCAAGTACTCTGCAGAATGTTATTCAAAATGGAAAAATTGAAACAACAAAGTCACATTTCCATCTTGATCATATTTTTCAACCTGAAGATACGAATGACGAAATTTTTGAAGAAGTCTCGCAACTTGTTCAAAGATACTTAGACGGTAATAAGGTATGCATTTTTGCCTACGGACAGACGGGCTCGGGAAAAACTTACACGATGTCAAACCCCAAAGATGGCATAATTCCAAGATCAGTAAACTTAATTTTTAATTGTATTGGTGAATTACGAAATGCTGATAAAGATGTCACATATAGGTTATTTGGAGAATTCATAGAAATCTATAACGAAAGCATCATTGATTTACTCGATCCCAAAGCTAAAAACAAGTACGAAATTAGACACAATGCAGATCTTTCTACAACCGTTGTTGGCTTAACTGAAGTAGAGATAAACTCATCCAATGAGTTCAACTCAATATTGAATAAGATTAGTAAAGTGAAAAAAACAGCTTTTACAAATAGTAATGAAAACTCTTCAAGATCACACACAATTTTCAGAATAAAGCTTAAAAAATTCATTAATACCACAGACAAAGTAATAGATTTTGGCTTGCTAAGTTTAATTGACCTTGCAGGAAGCGAGAGGGTTTCAAAATCAAAAGTAGATGGTATCAGATTAAAGGAAGCTGCACAAATAAACAAAAGTTTAAGCTGTCTTGGGGATGTAATTCACAGTTTTCAGTGTAGAAATAGCAAGGGAAAAGGCAGAAGCCAGCATATTCCTTTTAGGAATAGTAAATTAACTTATCTTCTCCAGAATAGCTTGAATAGCAATAATTGCAAAACTTTAATGTTAGTCACAGTATCTCCAGATGCCAGTCACATAAGTGAAACAATCAATTCATTGAGATTTGCGATAAAAGTAAACTCAACAAACACCGCTACGTTACTGGTTTCTTCTTCTTCAAATTGAACTAATAACACGTTATATACTCATATGCATTTTTAGATAAGTTGTTTTGTAGAGTATTTTATACACTAATAGCTTTTCTTCATGCATGTTGGAAATTAAACATATAACAAAAACACCAATAAGCAATATATTGATAAGGTGCGTTTAATATTTCACGTAAGCACACTTATTGAAAAGACTTACTGAAAAGAAAGAAGTTAAGCGTCAAATTGTATACTACAATCAGCTTTGGTTGTCTTGTCTATGCTTGGTTTGAACAATAAATCTTCTTTTCAAAAGGAATAGATAGAAATAACAATTATAATTCGAGGCTCAATCAATAAGGATGGAAAAATTTACTAACTGGAGGGACCCGGGTACTGGTATTTCACCATTTATACCGAACAAACAAACCAAAAAAGGAAATCTAAGCGTGAGATTTCTTCTTGGATTAATCAAGGTTTCAGTTTTCATTTTTAAATTACCTTTTTTCTTTTCATTAGTTTTGGTTTTTCATTTGATTCCAGTCAAGTCTTTCAGAAAAGGTATTATCGAGACCATGTTGAAGTATTTGTTCTGTGCACCTACCTTCAATTCTGGAGATGAGCTAATCGACATCAGGGTTGAAAATGTGAAGAAGCTTGACAGAAAAAACATTTCCGCAAATCTTCCAAGCGCTAGGGATGTGATAGTTGTGAACTCAAGCTCCCCATTGGATTATCTTGTGTTGTATTTGATAACTAATGCGAGCAGTTTCAAAATTTTGACATTCAATGACAAACACAAATATGTTGATATTTCGTCATTCTCAAAGTTTGTAAAATATGCGCTAAACATACCTGTTGATGACCATTCAACCATTGCGAATTTAAAGGTTTGTTACTCCAGTAAATCGGCTGCTAATTCAAGTCCAATTTTCATATTTCCTGAAGCCACACCAAGTAACAACAATGCGATTCTAAAATTCAATAATGAAGACCTCCTAATAGATATACCAAAAGATGAAAAAGTTAACTTGAAAGTCTTGAGCATTAAGCTTTTTCCTTCTTTTTTGACTACTCCTATTCCAGAAGGAAAATTTTCATATCTTTACAAGTTATTGACCAACGATAAATCATTGAAGTTCAAAGTACATGTCGCGTCATTATTGGAAGTTTATAAATGGTCAGATATAAGATCAAAACTTTCGGACATCAGTGGACTCAAATTGGTTGCCAATGATTTAGAGTCTAAAAGACTGTTTATTAAATCATTCCAAGAAAAAAAGTGAGTAAATCGTTTTGTATAGATATTTTCTAAATGCTAGGTAATATCGGAGCCTTTTAACAATTAAAATACACGATCTTTGAAACTTTTTCAATAATTTAATTTCTATATAGTTTTTTGATTGATATTTATACCATCACTCAAAGTTTACTCTAATAAGCAGTTTTGTACCACAGTTTTGGCCCTTTAACCAAATTGTATCTTGCATCTAAAGCAAATACAAGGTTTTGGAGCCCTGTTTTATTTTAGAAAAGCCCCCCCCCCCCAAGTAAAAAGAAAAAAAAAAGAAAAGTACGAAAGTTTTCATCTAACCAACAAAAAAATACGTTGATCAATCTGGCACGAGTGAAACAAAAAACAAAGAACTAAAATATACTGGTAAGTTTTAAATATATTCGATAAATGTCTAGTCTCTTTCACTTTAGCACAGTACACCCTTATACCAAAAAATTAAATATCTAACTCACTCCAAGGAAAAAGTCCATTTGAAAGATTATTCTTTCAGTAACATTGTATTATATTATATCATATCTGATTGGTTTCGCATACTTATTTAATATTGCATTCATTAGCTAGATACTTTCCTTATAAGCTATTCTCTGTTTGATTAGTTATTAATTATTTTTTCTTCGCTTTTGATATCACAACTGAAAATATTGATACTGCAACTTATTTACTTAAGGAGACAACATCAGACAATAGACATCATCAAGAATAAACTTAAATTATCATAGGATTAATAAGAAAGTATATTTTGAAAATTACAACAAAATCCAAAAATACAAAAAAATTTATTAAAAAAAAACTAAAACAGAAAATGCCAATTTGCGGATCTGATAAAAAGCCAAGTACGTATTAACTGACTATAACTTTCTGTGCCCTATGGCAGATGATTTTTGCTAACACTTTATTTATTTAGTTCAACGTAAAATTGTTATTTTAGGTGATGGTGCCTGTGGTAAAACATCTTTATTGAATGTTTTCACCAGAGGGTATTTTCCACAAGTGTATGAGCCAACGGTTTTTGAAAACTATGTGCATGATATTTTTGTTGATAACCAAGCTGTTCAATTGTCCTTGTGGGATACAGCTGGTCAGGAAGAATTTGATAGATTGAGATCTTTAAGTTACAGCGATACACACACAATAATGCTTTGTTTCTCTGTAGATTCACCAGATTCTTTGGAAAATGTTGGAAGCAAATGGATGGCAGAGATTCATGAACACTGTCAAGGTGTTGCTTTGGTTTTAGTTGCTTTGAAATGCGATCTAAGAAACAACGAAGATAATGATAATGACAAATTTTCAAAATTGACATCATATGAACAAGGTTTGGATATGGCTAAAAGAATTGGTGCTATGAAATATTTGGAATGTAGTGCAAAGAAAAATAGAGGTGTCAATGAAGCTTTTACCGAAGCTGCAAGATGCGCCCTCACTGCTCATCCAAAGAGTGCCACTGAAGAAGCAGCTGATGACGACAAGACTTGTATCATTATGTGAGATCATTGGAGCTTTTTCCTTAATTGAATAATTTTGACATATTAATCATCAGTGAACTTTTGAACAAATTTTAATTTATACAAAGAATTGAAAAAAAAAACAGATTGAATCGAAAAAAAAACCACCATCATTACTAATTTGATGCTTATATTATATCATTACCTTTTTTTTTTATATGTATTTGTGATTTTGTTATTTTTAATTATTGTGTTCCCTAGTTTTATATTTTACTTTTAGCTTTTCAGAAATTAAGCAGATACAACTTTTTTCTTCTTACCTTTTTAATTAATACATTAGTTTTTTACTTATTCGTTGAATTCCACATATTACTTGTTGTGTAGAGTTACAAGTGACCAACATTAGAGAATGTTGAAAAAAAGATATTGTAGAAAAGAAATGGTACTAACTGTCTATAGTTTCAAATTTATATAATGCCCATTACGGAAATGAAAGATACACCTTCGACTTTCAATGAGACCATATTCTTACTTGCTTATCCTTACCACCACTAACTACTCTCTTACCGTCTAAACTCCAATCAACGGCATATACTTCATCCTTATGACCTGGCAAATCAACACTTAACTTCAAAGTTTTTAAATCCCAAATTTTTAAAGTTGTATCTTTCGAGCAACTCACTAATAATCTATTATCAGAACTCCAACATACCTGGTAAACTGGGCCAACATGACCCCTAAAGGTACCTTTGAAAGTACCCTGCTGACCGTCCCATAATTTTATCGAGTTGTCAAAGGCAGCAGAAACAATATACTTTCCATTAGGAGAAAATGCAACATGATTGACTAATTTTTGATGTCCATGCATTCTACTGACAGGTTTATTCTGCTTTTTTGGGTTCCACAAATACATTGTGAAATCATCTGAGCAGGTGACTAATCTTTCCTCAGAAACATTAAATAACTTCTTTGCAATAGCTATTTTATCCGATAAAGGCTGTTTGAAGATCTTTGTATTTTCAATACTATTGTATGTGTAACAACCCTTTCTGAGAAGGAAATCGGTCGATAATGATAAATGGTTTATCCAATGTGCATGAGATTTAAAAGACTTCACTAGCTGACCATTTTGTGGATTCCAAACCATAATTGTCTTGTCATGAGAGGTAGAATAAATATCATTAAAACCACCCCATTTCACACATGAAACATTCAACTTGTGGCCACTCATAGTATGCACACACGTCAAATTGGATATATTCCAAACTCTAACAGCCCCATCTTTGGAACCTGAACAAAGCATCATTGTTTGATCTTGAACTAAATGCAAAGGTTTCCAGCAAATACTTGTGATCCATTTGGAATGGCCGCTCAAAGTACCTATTAGCTCACCTTTCTCACTATTCCATATCTTGATAGTATTGTCCATTGAACCAGTTGCGATATATTGGCCACATGGAGAATATTCGGCTGTCAAAACCCAATTAGCATGACCATCCAACGTTTTGAAAGGTGTCTGAGTATCACAATCCCATATTTTGGCAGTTGAATCACCTGAACCAGTCACCATTCTATTTGAATTAACGGGGGAGAACTTGGCTGTTAAAATTGTCGCGCCGTGACCAGATATCGCAAAAGATGATCTAGTGATTGGTTTCACCTTAAATATAGATTGAGGGGTAAATAAGATAGTTAATAAGTCTTCTGTGGATTTCAAATTTGGTTTCAAAATAGAGTTATATAAACTGTCTACTATCTCCTTTTTTGTTTCCTTTTCGTCATCCAATACAACGTCAAAATCATACGGAGTTGGATCATCGAGAGAATTGTTTAACTGATTCAACAATTGTTCCAACTGTTTCTTGGTGATATTTGATGGTACACGGATTGAGTTCCCTAAATTTTTCTTGGTCTCCGATGATTTAAAAACAACAGTGACAAAAGTGACATCTGCTTGTTTTTGAATAATCGAGGAAGTAGGAGTGTTGTTCTCCTGTAAATCTTTCTTTTGTCTCTTTGAAGGTGGTGGTAATAAAGTAGACATTGCGTTCTCGGAGAAAATGTTAAATTTTACCAGTATCTGTCGTTTAATAAATCTTTCGAAAAAATTGAACCAGAGAATATAGGGATTAAATGGAAAATGAAAGATATATAAGGAAGACGGTTCACTACAGTTAACCTGTAAATTGTATGTATATTTGATTGATTCATGCTATTGATAGTACTAAATGCTATTAAAGTAAAAATGTTAAAAAAAAAAAAAAAAAAAAAAAAAAGAGATGAGCTTTAGTAAAGTGAGAGAGTGTTTCGAGCACTGTAGGGCTTTTCAAAGCTGAGAATTAGTTACACTAATACTTCAATACTAAACAACGTTTAAAAGATCAGACAATAAGAAACATGTTAAGCTTTAGTTAAAAGTATATGAAAGTGAAATCGTTTTCACGTTTTGAAATTTCTTAGAGATATTCATACATAAGTTATCAGAAAACTTGTGCTTTTTTTTGTTGTGTATGTTTAATTATTGAAAGCATCCTTTCTTGGTCAGAACTATCACCAAGCAAAAGATTAATATGTTGGTTCTGTAAATTTATCCTCTCTACATATATTATGTTTTCTGAAACTTAACATTATCTCCTGTTCCTCTTTCTTTCTAATGTATGATTATTATATTATTGGGGTTGTGTATTTTTTTTTGAGTAAAATCTGTTATTCTAGTTGTCTCTTGATAAATCTAATTTCTTTCCTTTATATAAAGTTTCGTAATTCTAATTTTAATGCTGTTCTCGAACATTGGATATCATTTCCAAAAATTGTAAGCTTACGATACTTTCCACAAAAAATTAAAATTTTTTGTTCGTTAATTTAGCGTTCTTGCATTGTTTTGGAGTTTGAATGGATTCCAGAATGCCTTTTTTTCACACATAGTTTTTGTAGCTATACCTTTTTGTAGGCATCTCCTCTTGTAGTTTTCATAGTTAATTCAATCCTCAGAAATTATTTTTGAAAACATGTGTCTGAGAGAAAAACTAACTATACAGAGAAAAAATATGCAACAAGCCCTTTATTGATTATTTTTGTATTTTAGAATCTTTATTTTTTTTAAAAATAAAGATTGAAATATTACAATACAATGGATCCGGTAATTAACATAAAACACACACAAGAAAAAAACCAATTCGTTGACTTTCTACAGATATAAATATTTTTAATCAAATTCATTGTGATTACAAGAATGTTTTTAAATTTGTTCTTCAAAATCAGACTGTTAATTATTAGCAGTAAGCCACTCATTACTACACAAAAATGCTACCCCAATATCTAGAATCTTGTTTCTAGATTGTATATAGTTTATATCTGTACCTTATAATGTGTATTTGCCTGGCAACCCTTAATATGTAACAAGTTTTGTGGAGGGATGCCAACTGGTCATAACAAGGAACAGCTTGGAGGCCTATGTAGAATACTGTAATTAAAACCAAAAATATTCACGTGATAAGCACATGAGCAAAATGTATTATGAGCACCGACTTTGGTTTGCAGCAGTTTGCCCAATATACTGGAATAAAAAATGAATGACCAATAAAACGCTACCAAATGTTAAGCTGACAGATATTTTTACCGGAAGAAACCACTAAAATTTTTTTTTTTATGAAGTCTGCTCTTTCTGTGTGCTTAGTAAAGGGCTTTCTTTATATTGGGTAGAAGAAAAAAAAAAAAACAACAATATACTAAGACACCCATTAAGTATAGAGCGAAAAAAGAAAATTTTTAAAACATTTTAATTTAGATAATAACTACTAACCAGTAGGATTTCGTTACTAGGAATAATATACCTATTTTGATAATAAACCCCAACGTATTGCTTATTGAGTTCATCAATCATAATATTATTTAGTCTAAATACTCGTTTCAGGCTAAACTTTTTGATTTTTAATTGAGCTACAAGGAATCGTCGCACAACAAATAGATTAGTAGTAGTTCCAATATCGTTTGTTAACCCGTCCAACATGATTTGCAAATCCGTTGCATCGAAGAATAAGATAATAATCAATTCTACAAGATCTTTGGCCACTGTTTCAGACCCAGCAGCCAACCCTGTCCGTCAATACGGTGGCTTGAAAGATCAAGACCGTATTTTCCAAAACTTATACGGTAATTTTGGCCATGACTTAAAGTCTGTGATGAAAAGAGGGGGCTGGTACAAGACCAAAGAAATCCTTCTTAAAGGTGATAAGTGGATCATTGATGAAATGAAGAAATCTGGTCTCAGAGGTAGAGGTGGTGCCGGTTTCCCTTCGGGTCTTAAATGGTCTTTCATGAACCCACCAAATTGGGAAAAAAATTTAGGTCCAAGATACTTAGTCGTCAATGCCGATGAAGGTGAACCAGGTACTTGTAAGGATCGTGAAATCATGAGAAAGGATCCTCATACATTAGTCGAAGGTTGTTTACTCGCGGGTAGAGCTATGAATGCCACTGCTGCCTACATTTATATCAGAGGTGAATTTTACAACGAAGCTGTAACTTTGCAAACTGCTATCAATGAAGCTTACAAATCAGGCTTGATTGGTAAGAATGCTTGTGGTTCTGGTTACGATTTCGATATTTATATCCACCGTGGTGCTGGTGCCTATATTTGTGGTGAAGAAACCGCTTTAATTGAAAGTAT
Organism: Saccharomycopsis babjevae; assembly: GCA_031125705.1. Lineage (NCBI taxonomy): Eukaryota > Fungi > Ascomycota > Saccharomycetes > Ascoideales > Saccharomycopsidaceae > Saccharomycopsis > Saccharomycopsis babjevae. Next base: position 38,194 of record JASTVB010000065.1, on the reverse strand, counting down.
TGAAGGTAAAGCCGGTAAGCCAAGATTAAAGCCACCTTTCCCAGCTGGTATTGGTTTGTTCGGTAGACCAAGTACCGTTACAAATGTTGAAACCGTTGCCGTTGCCCCAACCATCTTGAGAAGAGGTGGTGACTGGTTTGCTTCTTTTGGTAGACCAAGAAACAGTGGTACCAAGTTATTTGGTATTTCTGGTCATGTCCACAAGCCATGTGTTGTTGAAGAAGAAATGTCTATCCCATTAAAAGAATTGATTGATAAGCACTGTGGTGGTGTTATTGGCGGATGGGATAACTTGAAGGGTATTATCCCAGGTGGTTCTTCTGTTCCAGTCTTGCCAAGATCCACCTGTACTGACATTTTGATGGATTTCGATGCTCTTAGAGAAGTTGGATCCGGTTTAGGTACCGCTGCTGTCATTGTAATGAATGAACAAACAGATGTTGTGAGAGCAATTCAAAGATTCAGTGCATTCTATAAGCACGAATCCTGTGGTCAATGTACACCATGTAGAGAAGGTACCACTTGGTTGGATAAGATGATGACAAGATTTGCTAATGGTCAAGGTACCGAAAAGGAAATTGATCAAATTTGGGAAGTTACCAAAGAAATTGAAACACATACTATCTGCGCCTTGGGTGATGCAGCCGCTTGGCCTGTCCAAGGTTTGATCAGACAGTTCAGACCAGATATACTGAAAAAATTCCAAGAATTTGCCGAAAAAACAGGCAAGGAAGTAAGCCCTGGTGGCTGGGTCAAAGAAGGTGATGTTTACGATGGTAAGGTCATCAATAATCCAGTTCCATCAAGCCATTAAATCCAATAACACTGAGATAACTCTATAGTAGCCCAGTGACTACGCAATGATTCTGACATGGTTTGCTTGGTCGATTTCTCTACCACAGAAAATTCCGAGCGCTTGCACAAGCATTCGCCAAAAATAACACAAACTTAAGAAAAAGTGAAAAAGAAGGAAAAGAAACATGCTTATTATTGGAACATTCAGGATCCATAATAGCCAAGGTAATATACTTCAGGATATGCATTTGATCGATATTTGGATTGTGAGATTGAGGCAAATCATATCTTTGCACATTTGACTCCTTGAGAATACCGATTTTTTCTTTTTTTTTCATATTGCCCTGTGTCTTACACACACTCATACATACAACACATCTAGAACTCTGTTTATTTTTCTAGTTTTCCGGTTCTTTAAACACCTTCATAAAATATATATAATATATAAAAATAAACAATATAATGCAAAATTACCGAAAATAGTTAATTAATTAAAATTACCAACGAGCTCTCTAGTCTTCGAAAGGATTTCGTCATGTTGAAAGAGTCTGGGATAGGTCAACACAGAATTGTTTGTGCCATGCTTGCGACAATAAATTTGTATCATCGCACATAACGCATCAACTTTTTTTACACCATCGCTCGCAATATTTTTTATTTTATTTATTCTAACCCTAGAGGGGAGATCTACACTGTTAACATTGGCTAATAGTTTATTTACTCCCAGGATTGAGTAACAAGATAATTTGTTTTCTTTCTTGTGGTCTGTCAGGTACAAAATCTGTCTATTAACTTGAGATTTACCACCAAAATGAGTTATTTGGTTATGCAGCTTAGGTTTTGCACCTAGCGCTCTATTTCTTCTTTAAAAATATTGAACAGGAAAAAATTAATAAGAGAAAGTAAAAAAAAAAAAAAAAAAAAAAAAAAAAAAAAAAAGCGATACCCAAGATAACAGCCAGAAAACATGGTGGGCTTTGGCTTGCAATAACATACGGAGAAGTCATCAGAAGACGATTGAGATCGAAGTCAACATTACAATATAAGGTAGTATTTGCAAACATAAATACATCTATTTATAGATTTTATAATACACTTACAAGCTTTACTTCCCAATAGAAGCATAGCGGTTTGAGTTGGAAAGGTTTTTAAAGAATTTTAAAAATTATTTTATTGTCGTATTGACCCCATGATCAACATTTGGCCTGCAAGTAATTTCTGTTAGTGAATTATAAGTTGCAATCTCAGAACTTAAAAATAACCGAAATTTCCAATTTTGGTTTTGAAGAAAAAATTGAAATTTGGCTTGCTCAAATTATTTCCGTTGGTGTTGAAAGTATTTCATAGTTTACTCTGTGTTCCATTTTAATGTCCCACCAAAATCTTGCTGATATGAATAATAATAATTTGAACAAAAAAGAAGACTCTTCGAAATTACCGGGCCTGCATGGCCTGTCATCTTTGCTAAGTATGTCGTCTACGAACAATCAAAAGAAAAAGCCTATTTTGTTCACAAGATCACATAGCTTGTTTACCAATAATAAAGTGAATGATAGACTGAGCAAGTTTCCGTCCTTCAGTATCCAAAGAACACCTTCCAACAATCTCTATAACAAAAGAACGGAAAGCTACTCGTCTTCCACTTCTAGTTTGAGCAGAGTTCCTAGCTTTTCAATGGACAACGCTATTATAAATAATGATGGCATGGACACATCTGATAATAACGACAACATTTCCAGTGTTAAGAATGATACTAAGGGGTTCAAACAGCGATTGAACGCCGAAAAGAACCGATACAAGGTTCAGGAAAAAGCGTACTTAAGACGAATGAACAATGAATTTACTGATGACTATGCTACTAAAGCGATCAATACAAGAAATAGCTCTGTGTATAACACAGACCATGAAGATGATAGTGTCTTGGATTTGGCCCGTAGTAGTGAGTTTGGCGAAGATTTTGATGAGGATATTGATTATGATGATTTAGACGAAGCGTACTACAACCATAGTGATTCTTCCGATGCTGACTTTGAGAATAAAATTGATCAGATTGACAATAACGTCATCACTGATACACATAAGCAATTATTCAATTCTGAATATTTGGATTCTGACAACTTTCATGAAATCTCAATAGAGAAACCTGCTGTGGAAAGAAGAAAGTCAGAAGGCTCTATATCTAATAGTTATGATCTAAAAAAGTCTAACAGTCTCTCAGGTGAGACCAGAATCCCCCTCTCCACTTCAGATTCTAAAAACGTTTTAAGACGCGGTAGTAGTGAAAAACCTCATGCACCGCTGCATCCCAAAGGCAAGCCTTCTAGTAATGGTGACGAGTATGAACTTGAAATTACTTATCCAACGGAAATTACATTGCTATCAACGGATTCAACAAATATGAAGTATCAAATTGATGATTCAATTTTATTCCCGATCATAAAGCCTCTGTTAAAACCTGAATTGCTTGACGACGACGAATTTTTAGAAAGATTTGAATGGCAGACAATGCTAGATGTTGTGGTGAACTCAGATATAGTCACTTCTGAAAAGAATAAAATGATGCATAAATTGAATACAACAGATGCTAACAATGTGGATTTTGTCAATGCGCATGGTGGTCAATCGTACCTTTCCAACTTTTTTATCACACAGTACAAAGAAAACTTATGGATCTCACTTAAAGCTAAAAAATATGATAGAAGTATTCGTGAGCAGCAAAAGATTTTGGGATATAGCCGAAGCTTAGTAGATGAATTTATAGATGAGATAATGAAGTTTAAGTATAATTCAAATGCTATTGAAGATAAATTTTATCAGGATTTAATTGATCGTGGAAGAATTCAGTCTGCAAAGGAAAAATTATCGGATGATTTGAAGATTAAATTGGATAGACTTATATATTACGATGTGACCAATGTTGTAGATACTCTTTTGCATAAGTATGAAAAATGTCAGCAATTGTGGATAACACATGAAGATATGTATATTGCTAAACCTATAATGAAATCACAACAATTTATTAATAGATTAGAAGCTCTAATCAGCTGGAAAAACATTGTTGCTGGGCTTCATGCAGAAAAGGAATTATTAATAAGCTGGTTTAAGAATGATTATTACTCCAAGAATTATTCCAGTGAGTTAGTAAATGGTGGTAACCATAAAAAGAATTTTTCAAGCTCAAGTTCAAGTTCCACATCTACCGTCTCATCTTCAAACAATACTATGCTTTCCTCCGGCTCTTTGAAATCAGGATCTAAATTCAAATATAATCAAGAATCTCTTCCTGCAACTTCTTCAAGTGGTGCCTCGTCTCCAATTACAATTCCTATAATTTCAGGAACTGGAATTTCCAGTAATAGCAATTTAGTAAGTGCTTCAATTAATCATTCTGGAAGTAGATTAAATATTAAGGCTCACCCTGGTCTGCACTCGCCACAACAAGAACAATATATTTCAGGTAGTATAGACAGATCCATTCCACCATCACCAAAAAAAGATATTTATTCCCCTATTAATGGTGGTAAGCCTAGCACTGATCCATGTATTGACAACCTTGAAGATGAGCTGAATCTTGCACTTTTTGCCGAGAATATTTTAGCTTATAAAAATATTGATGAAATATTTGAAAGGAAGATTTTCCGTGTTATCAATTCATGGTCTAGCAAATCTACGCAGACTTACGTTGCATTGAAAAACGTGTATGAAGATATGAATTTACCTTCTTTCTTACCTACGATATTAACCCTCGTGAGATTTCCGTCTAATTTGATTCGAGAAATTATGCTAAAAAGATTAGATTATGCTCGGGCTATTAGACTACTAACCTTGATGTCTATTGATCAAACCATCCAAGATTTTAAAACAATAATAAAAATATTTTGTATCACGAAAAATAATTTTATAACTTTTATTCAAGGGATTTCTAAGATTGACTGTTATAATCCGCAGTTGGACTTTATTGAATCTGATCAAGTATTACTAAAGTTTACGGACCATTTAATTGTTTTGTATGGAAAAAAACTTTTAGACAGTTCTAAGACACAATATACATTTACCACTTATAAAGAGCCAGCATATTTGGAAGCCCAATGGCGCAGTCTAAAAAATATAGGATATTTCTTAGACTCAGGTTATGTTTATAAGGTTTCTAGAAAATTTGCATTTTTAGTCTCTACTTTAGTTCACAGATTAGTTAAGTATATTAATCATCAATTATCATACCCAGTCTTACAAAATCGAATCAAATTGGTTAAATGGTATACTTCCACATTTGATAATTTCAATACTGTTAGGCGTCAATTGAATAGTTTATCAAACGAGTTTCTCAGTAATGTTCAAAATGCAATGTTATTAAAATTATCGTTAAATAAAGACTATTTAATGTCGAAAAGTATCATGTTCTTCTTTGTGCAGACGAATCATTCTTTATTATCAATTAATGATTCTTCTAATTTCAAAGATTTATTGTATAGTAACAAAGTTGGTGTTTTTAACGATGGCATTCAAAATCCAAAGAATATATCTATGGAACAACAACCTACTAAATTAAGATTCCATATTTTATTGAGTGACGAAATGAGCGCCTTAAGTGATCAAGAAATTTTACAAATCATACAAGGTTTTAAATTAGGCTCTGATTTGAAACGACCAGATATTGAAGGTTTCAAAAATCCAGGCTTGCATATTTTGAAGAATAAATATTCTATACAAAAGTCAGAAAATTCTAAGGGTCAAGAGGTGAAGGAAGATCTGACCGAGAATAATGGTGATGAGCCAATTGATGACAATTCACCTAAAAAATTACCAGGATATTTTTTAGTAATTCCTGTTCTAAAAGATATTAAATGGCCAGGAATCAGAAAAAATATTACATTTCAATCTAATGAGATAGAGATACCTCGATACGTAAATGTTAAGCATGGTGATGTATTATTGGTAGCTGAGGGACAAGCATTAAATTTGCCTGGTGCAAAGTTAAATTTCATAAATAAATTGAAACAATATTACAATGAAGAATTTGAAGCGCATATGAATGAGGATGAGAAAATGTCGGTCAGCTTAATTTTTGATCGTCTTTATAGAAACGGTTCCTTATCAGATCTACCTACTATAAACAATGATAATAAATTTATGAAATTGATTAAAATTTTAAGATGGAAGAAACTTTGTAGTTTCTCGCATCTTCAGAAAGACTTAATTCGAATGAGTAAATATTATAATGAAATGTCTTTTGTTTTATTAGAAAAATCGTCAAAATTAAAGGACAATATCGTTGAATTCATTAATAGGAATGAAGCTGAAAGAGGTTCCTGTTTAGAAATTATCAATAATCTTTATTATAATATTCGAGATAACTCATTATCTGCCCTCAAGACAGTAGAACCTGATAAGTTGAGAAGATTCCTCGAATTGTTAATACAAATGAGTATTGACTGGATTACAGTAGTGGTGGATGAGTGCATACCATCATCACCAAAAACATTTAAATCATGTGTTTCCGCATTAGAATTTGCTGATTTGATATTCAAAAAATTTAATGTTTTACTATTGAGCAAGGAACAATTTGTCCAACTAAAAATGAAAGTATCTGGCTGTCTATCTTTGTTAATAAGTCATTTTGATATAATGGGTGCTAGATCAAACAAGGCTAATCAAGTATTATTGTCAATTTCCAAATTACAAAGAAAAACAATTTTGAAAGAAGATACATTAGAATCAAATAAGAATATTGAAATGAAGGAGAAAATATCTCATTTGGATAAACAGTTGGAACAAAGACTTATTGAAAGGAAAGAAATTGGAAAGGTTCTAGATAACGCTAGATCAGAAAATAAGATCTTATCATATTTAGCTTCATCATCATCTAAATTTTCCTCAAAATGGCAAAAAGGTGATTATATTGGAGGCGGAACATTTGGATCTGTTTATACAGCTACTGATTTGACCAGGGGTATAATGATGGCAGTTAAGGAGATCAAATTTCCTAACTTCCAGTCAGTCTCTAATATTGGTAAAATAATTAAGGATGAGATGACTGTATTAGAAATGTTGGATCATCCAAATATTGTTCATTATTACGGTGTTGAAGTTCATTCAGATAAAGTTTATTTATTTATGGAGTATTGCGATGCTGGATCTTTAGGATCTTTGTTAAGCCACGGAAGAATTACTGATGAACGATTGATTCAGTGGTACACGTTCCAAATGGTAGAGGGATTGGCATATTTGCATTTAAAAAATATTGCACATAGAGATATCAAACCAGACAATATTTTGTTGAACAGATTGGGAGTTGTGAAGTTTGTTGATTTCGGAGCCGCCAAGTTGATTGCTAGCTCTGGAAGAACAAGGATGACAGGAATTTTCGGAAAACCAGATATAAATACTGGTGATGGTGGCGCAGATGATAATAATAGCGATTTGAATGAAGGGGGAATTGCGGGAACTCCCATGTACATGTCGCCTGAGATTATTTTGGGAAAAAGGAATAACGAATGCCTTGGTGCTGAGGATATTTGGGCACTTGGCTGCTGCGTTTTAGAAATGAGCACAGGACGCAGACCATGGGCAAAATTGGACAATGAATATGCCATTATGTTTCACATTGCTGGTGGAAATGCACCACAATTACCAGGACCGCAAGATTTGAGCCAGGAAGGGGTGGCTTTTTTGAATAGATGTTTTGTTGTTGATCCCGAAGAGCGGGCCACTGCCGAGGAATTGATTAACGATCCTTGGTTAGAGGAGATCCGTAATGTACAGGTTGGTTTTGACATGGCTAGCAGCACATCATCGGAGATATCTGATTACGTCTAATTATTTTAGTCTGAATTCTTTATAGAAGCCATAATCACATTATTGATTTAGCATAGTTTAATATTACTGTAACCTAATTATAATATATCATTCTCAATTCTATTATATGATGCAGAAATGATGTAGCAAAAGGCTCAGAGAATTCAGAGATTTTATCATTACTATACGTGATGGTCTTCAATGGTAATCGAAATTTACAAGTCTACATATTTTGTCTATATCTCTTTTTGTAGCACTATTTTTTACTCTTGTTGAATATCTTCTATTTTTAATTATATTTTTTCCGTTCACATAAATATTTTTTTGCTTTCTATGTTAATTATTTGCAAGTTATTTCAGTGTTGTCAATATTGAATATTGATTTCAATGACAAATTCATCCAAGTAGATTTGAAATCTTGATACATGATCTCAAGCAAACATAAAAACGGCATGCAATGGAGAAGGCTGCCAAGTTGGGTCAAGTGTCAGCGATGCTTCTGAAAATGTATGACGCTAACATTAAAATTTTCAACTCCATATTTTGCGAGCTAAACGGCCAAAAGAAGCGAAGCAACTTATCAGTACAAAAAAAAAGTGCTTTTTTTTTATCAAAAAAATTTTTTTTTCTTGTTGAGCTCTTCGATTGACAGTTTCTTTTTACTTATAGAAGCGTAACTATGGAAATTGCCGAAAAACTAGTCCATCGAGTTAATCCAGAATTTATAAATACACTCAATTCTTAGACATTCTATGTATAAATTAGAAGTTTTATTTCTGAATAATTGAACATCTTCCTTGAAATACATCGACCTTGAACTACATTGAGTATATTTAAATATTTGAGTTGTTGATTAAGAGGGATTTTTATAGAGTATTGATAGAAAAGTGAAAAGCAAATAGAATACCGAATAGAAGAGGTTTTGCAATCATGATGCAACATTTAATGGATTTTATTGTGACTGCCCCACCACCACCAGTAGTGTTGGATGCCCAGGCAGTGAGCGGAATTCTTGGGGCTATCTCAATAGCATGTTGGATAATCGTGTTTGCTCCCCAAATATACGAGAATTTCAAAAGAAAATCCTCGGATGGCTTGTCTATGCTGTTTGTGATATTGTGGCTTGTGGGCGACGTATTCAACGTTGTAGGCCTGATATTGCAGAATGTGCTACCTACTATGTTAATATTGGCCATTTATTACACATTAGCGGATGTTGTTTTGCTTTTACAGTGCTTGATGTATAACAAACAGCTGGAGGAGGATGAAGAGCTAGATAGCGAAATCGAGGAGGAATCGCGTCTTTTGACCCAACAGGATCCTTCCTTACAACAACACCATCACCAACACCATCACCACAAAAGCAAGAAATTTTTGAGTGTGGACCCAATCCATTTATCGCCTGCCAACCCGTTGAATGAGGACGTTTTAGACGAGATGATCATTCACAGAGAGTCCGACTCACTTCTCGGGCACAAAAGGAACCCTGAGAGCGGCAGTAGTAGCTTTTACAATTTGATTTTGGTGCTTCTAGTGTTGGTCTCTGGTGTGGGAGGCTGGTACATTTCGTATGTCAGACACCCCCCACACAGAGGAAGCAAACCGCACGATCCAATGGATGATGACTTGAAAATCGACATGATGGGCCAGTTTTTTGGGTATTTATGTGCTGCGTTTTATCTTGGTTCCAGAGTTCCCCAGATCTTGCTTAACTACAAAAGAAAGTCAGTTGATGGCATCAGTTTCATGTTTTTCTTCTTTGCTTGCATGGGGAACTTGACCTATGTGTTGAGTATTCTCAGCTACGGTATCAACTTGAAATATGTGATCATCAACTTCAGTTGGTTGCTAGGCAGTGTGGGAACTTTGCTTATGGACGGTATAATTTTTGTGCAATTCTTCGTGTACAATGAGCAGAGAATCGTGCAAGACAATCAGAATTTGGACGACCGCGAGGAATATCCAAACTATGTGTAACATTTATAGCAACAGTTAATGTACTTGAAACAGTAGTTGTGGTTTGTAGACTGACAGGTGGGCGTTCGAGCTTGCCAGGACGTGACTTGCTCGCGAGTTGGCAGATGTGCAGACACATCACGACAGATGGACATATACTGGAAGACATTGTCACGTGAGTAGCACGTGATATTTAGATAAATATGTACGTATATATGACAGGCAATATAGGCAATATTATCATCAACAACCGCTGCGTGCGCGGGCGTGACACATTGGGGGAAAAAGAAACCAAAAATACAAGAAACAAGAAGATTCTCGTCTTTATAGCTTCCAGGTTCAGGTGTGTGAATTTATGGATGGGATGTGCTCCGTGGATGCAGTGGCTCTGGATGCATGGGGCTACTGGTTCAAAAGGTGTGGGCTCAAAGTTGTAAAAATGGATAAATGTGCAGCTTCACAGATGTGCTAGTGTATTAAAAGTACAGGTGCAATATGATTGTAATGTATAAATGTCAACATGCATGCATGCAGTATGCAAAAGCAGAGGGCTTACAACCATTTGTACATAGATGTCGGATTTCCAGATCTATGTGACGGCCGGCTAGCTGTATGCAGTTGATTTGTCCGGCTGCCGCTGTACACCACTATTTTAACAATTGGCGTTGGCCGTCTCCCCCTAAAAAATTATATATTTTTTTTTTCTTCACCATCTGGATTAGTTGTCATATTATTGGTATTATCTTATTTTTTTTTTATTTCCAGCGAGCTGTTTTCTTCTCCTATTGTCACCATAGTCGTATTTTTTTTTTTTTTTGATGTTTCCCGGGTGAATGTGTGCGTGGAGGTTAGCATTGATTCCCAAACTGGTAACTAGGTACAACAAAGCGTTTTTTTTTTTTGGGGGAAAGAAGCCATATAAATAAATAAATTGGCAGATGGATTCTCCCAGGGAATGAATAGGTGTAATATATAGTAAGAAATATTGGAAACCTATTAGTTTTGCCATCCAGTTAACTTTCCAGCCAGGATTGCAGGCATTTCTTGAACCATCGACGTACTCTTCTTAGCAAAGCACCGTGCTAGGCAAAGCTATATACAGCTGAATAATCGAACCAGATCCAAAAATAACAACTTTTTACCTTCAAAATGAGTGTTACCCCAAGAAAACACAACAAGTCCCAAAGCGCCTACGTATGTGTATCTTTGGACCAGCAGCAGCGGTGGCAGATGTCCAGCAGCAGATTCCTGGCTTGGCTGGCTTTTCTGGCTCGCTCGCTGCCGCGTCCATTTCTCAATCTTCTTCTTCTTATTTTTCTTTCTTCTCTTACAGTGTTTACTAACTGCCAATCCACCTCTGCGATTGCTTCACAGGCTTTTGACAACACCACCACCTCCATTGCTGCATCTCAGATGAGAAACCACTTGAACAAGTTGTCCGACACTTTGCAAACTGACGATGAAACAGTTCAAAAAAAGTTCGACAGCGAAATGGACTCCTTCTTTGCGTTGTTCAGAAGATATTTGACCGATAAAGCTGCTGGCGGTACTTTGGACTGGGACAAGATCAAGTCCCCAAACCCAGAAGAAGTCGTTAACTACAACTCCTTGAACGTCGACTTTACTTTGGACAAGAGCAAACAGTTGTTGTCTAAGTTGGCTGTCTTGAAATTGAACGGTGGCTTGGGTACCTCCATGGGTTGCGTTGGCCCTAAGTCCGTGATCGAAGTCAGAGACGGAAACACCTTCTTAGATTTGTCCGTCAGACAAATTGAGTATTTGAACAGAAATTACGACTCTGATGTCCCATTGTTATTGATGAACTCCTTCAACACAGACAACGACACTCAACATATTGTTAAACAATACTCAGGCCACCGTATCAAGATTAAGACTTTTAATCAATCAAAGTTCCCAAGAGTCTTCAAGGACTCTTTGTTACCTGTCCCTAAAAGCGTCAACGACCCTTTAAAATCTTGGTATCCTCCAGGTCACGGTGATTTATTTGAAAGTTTGACCTCCACCGGTAAATTGGACGAATTGTTAGCAGAAGGTAAGGAAATCTTATTTGTCTCTAATGGTGACAATTTGGGTGCTACCGTTGACTTGAAAATCTTGAATCACATGATTGAAACGGGCGCTGAATATATCATGGAATTAGCCGACAAGACTAGAGCCGATGTCAAAGGTGGTACTTTAATCAATTATGATGGTCAAGTCAGATTGTTGGAAGTCGCTCAAGTTCCAAAGGAACATGTCGAAGAATTCAAATCTATTAAGAAATTCAAGAATTTCAACACTAACAACTTGTGGATCAACTTGAAGGCTATTAAAAAATTAGTTTTGGAGAATAAGATTCAAGTCGAAATCATTCCTAATCAAAAAACTATTGATTATGATGGTAAGAAAGACGTTCCAGTATTGCAATTGGAAACCGCTGTTGGTGCTGCTATTCGTTTCTTCAAAAACGCTCATGGTGTTGTAGTCCCAAGAAGCAGATTTTTGCCTGTTAAAACTTGTTCAGATTTAATGTTGGTCAAATCTGATTTGTTTTACTTAGAACATGGTGCTTTGGTATTAGATCCAAACAGATATGACGGGAATCCTTTGATCAAATTAGGCTCTTATTTCAAAAAGGTCAACGATTTCAATTTGAGAATCCCACATATGCCTAAGATTGTTGAATTGGATCATTTGACAATTACTGGTAATGTTTTCTTAGGTAAGGGTGTTACTTTGAAAGGTACTGTTATTATTGTTTGTAATGATGGTCAAAGAATCGATATTCCAAACGGCTCAATCTTGGAAAATGTCGTTGTTACTGGTAACTTGAAAATCTTAGAACATTAAGCTGCTCATCGTTTTCATTAAATTATTATAATGTTTAAGAAGATCGAAAAAAAAAGTAGCTGACTGATTAATATGGTATACTTACCTATGATCACGTCATGCTAACTAAGTACATACTTTTATATATTTGGATATACAGATAGCGGTCTAGTTAATCGTGCTTCCAACATTGTATATTATAATTCTTGTTTTGTAGTGATTTATTAAATTTGGTATACAGATATCTACAAATTCTTGATTAGTTACGAACTTTAAATAATATCATTGTGAAGATTATTATATAAATACTCGATATTTGGTATGCTTTTGCTTTGGTTTTTTTTAAAAAAATATGTCTTTTTCTTCGGTTTTTTGAAAATCAATTCACCCTTTCAAAGAATCGAATAAATGTGATTTCAGCTGAAAAAAAAAAGAAACCACCATTGCCTCATGAATTGTGGTTGGTCGTGAAGAAAATTTCCTTATATGAATATATGTAAAACAGATGGTCTACTGGAATCAAACAATCTGATAAAAAACGAATAAAAGAGAATATTCACTATCTTTCTATTTCTGGTCAAATATTCATAACAGTGATATAAATATATAGATATTGTTGAGTGGTTTTTCTATTCTATTTTCTTTCCTTTTGACGGCTTTGATGCTCAATAATTAAAAGACGTTATCAAAAAACTATTCGTCTTGAATTAATAAAAGCTTTAATAATTATCTCATTATGATATGCTAATACACTTGTAGTTGGTTTAAGAAAATTTGCTTAGAGTTTTCCTTCGGATTGGGCTTTCTTATAAGCGACCTTAGAGTCGTAATCTTCAACATTTGGAACATATAATGGATTTTTCTTCAAATGAATTGGAACTTCGTCTTTTGGAACACCTGGAATGGTCTTAGCTAACTTTAAGTTGTCAAAAACACATTTATTCAATAACGTTTCTGCTTTACGACAGTTTTTCAATTCGTGATTGTTTTGCTCGAGACATTTCCAGTGTAATTGGAAACTGCTCAAACAGTATTTGTTAATATCATCTAAGACAGATGCAGCACATCTGGTTACTCTTCTGCCTTCTTTCAAACAGTCAAATTCCCCATTGCCCTTCGATTCGTTCTTACATTGCATGAAATCATCATTGTATGGTTGACATCTGCTGCCAATGAAATATGAAGCACTTAAAAGTGGAGCGGAAGTGACACCGATTTCATCAACCTTTGGGATATTGGATGGTAATGGATCCTCGGAGGTTTCGATGTAGTAATTGATAGATGCTTCTCTTTTGATGGACATTTTGCTCTATGAATATGTGTTGTTCCTTTGGCTGATATGTGTACTAATTGATATTAGGATTCCTATATTTTATGTTATTCTATTGTAATTTAATCAGACACGTCTAAAATTTTCAGCAAGAGTGAAGTAAATTGTAAATAACTGAATGAGGATTTGATTGGATATTGTGACGCTAAAAAAACTGGTTACTGAAATCTATTAATTCTCTTCTATAATTGGCTTCTAATACTACAATTCTCTCACTAAAGCTCTTAAAATTAAAAAAGTTCACAAGATTTTTCTACTATTAAAGAAACAGTAGAAAAAAAAATTAAAAAAAAAATTTTCTATAATATTATCTTTTATACGCACCATTTATATTTTTCTTCTTTTTATTTTCTCGTTCGTGAAATTTATGGTTGTATTTTTATTATTTATTCTGAAAAAATGATTGGCTCTTTTTTATAATCCGGAATTACTGAAATGTTATTCATATAATGTAGTTATGTAGCCTTGACAGTTCCTGGTTTAGCAGCCCGAACTATATGTTATAAAGCCCTGACAAAAAAATATGTTATGCAGCCTTGGTATGATAATTTGTGCATCACCCTGATAAAAATTCTGGTTTAGAGCCCCGAGGGTTTTTTTTCTCTTTAGCTTTCTATCAGATAGAATCGGTGATGGTTTTAGGGGTTACGATGCCCTGAGCTAACGACATAGCTGATGATTCTACGATAATCTTAAATAAATCAATGTTAATCTGATTTTACTTATCTCTCGATACAAGAGGTAAAAGTAGCCAATAGACTCTGTTGATCAAGATTCTACAAGAGTTTTTTTCAATGACATTAGCATATTCGAGCAAGGATTGAACAGATCATTTCTCGCAAATATTAACCTCCATAGAGAATTCTATTTTGCGAAAAAACCCAGCGAAACGGCAATCAACCCTGTTTTTTCGGACCTCTCCATCAATGAGATAGACGCTTTCTCAAAGAACAGAAATGACGAAACTGGCGAAACTTGCAGTTTCCTTTCTCTCGGAAAAGCCCTCGAATTTTTCCTATTTTAACCAGTTAAGGCTCATCACAAATAATGATTTCAAAAACATTAAAGTTGTGGGCCTTTTATCGTCCTCAACCACAAGGAATGATGCCAACGGGTCCAATAAGATCCTCAATTCCATCTATTCACACAATGCAAGAATGCGGTCACAAAATATACGAAATGGAGCTCATATAGTGATACGATATGAGAAGTTCCGGAAAATGTTATACAACTGTTTGCAGTTCGACAATAACCAATTTGTGGAAACATTTTATCTAAGAAACAAGGAGAATGGAAAGCAAAGCAATTTGGTTGTTGGATTCAACGAGGAAATATTTTTTAATAAACAAAATATCGGGTTGATGAATAAGCTTGTGAGGAATTTCGCAGAATATAATAATGAGGAAATGTTTGTAGTCTTTTTGAAGATGGCAAGTTCACAAGATACCCATAGGCAAAAGGAACTGGCTATAAATTTGTTGCAATTCAAATTGGGCCAGGACTCTAACTTATCTGAATTTTGGATAAATTTGGATTATATTTTCATGGATTTATTTGTTTTTGAAGAAAATGACTTTATCTTTTTAATCAATGATCATTATTCAACATCGTTGTGGAGCTTTCAAGATTTCACAGATCTATTCAATTCCACTTTTTTCCAGTTAAAGAAAGAAAAAACCAAGTCCATGTTCTTAAACTATTTTGTGAAGTATTTCTATCTATCCAAAAACAAGCTGTTTAATTTGAACACATCGTCTAATTATTTTATGAAATTATTACTCATACAAAATTCTTTAGTAATAGACAATTTTAAAAATTTAGAGTTGAACTTTTTGAAATGTTGTTTGAATACAGATTTTGGGTATCACAGCGCCATTCAAATTTTGAAGTATTTGATACTGAAAAATAAATTGAAATTGGATGTAAAATATTATCAATTCTTGTACAAAATATGTTTTCGAAAATTGTTTTATTTGAAAAAAAAAAAATCTTCTATGTCTCCTTCTTCAATTAAGCAAATCGATGACACTATAATTTATCTTATAAGGAGGCAACTATCGGATTTTACATATATTGATCCTATCTCACAATTAATTTTAAAAAAGAATTCTTCCTATTATCTTAAGCTGAATTTTGACTCAATAAGGATTAACGAAAAACAGATATTAGATCAGCCTTTAGTAGTGAACTCAAATGACCTATATAATTTCGAAAAGAGAAGTAGGTACAATTTTGAAAAGCTCTTCAAATGCTGAATTAAAAGAATCTTGAACTTTTACCAAGGCTTGTGATTAATTAGAGCTGCTTTCAATTCAACTTGGAATTAATTCAATATTTTTGAATAATAAAAAAATTATTGATTGGTTGATAAGCAATATCTATAGAGAAAATACTGCGATTCATCAATTTAAAGCATCAACAGTTTTTCACATCAATTTTCATAAGTAATTAATGCTTCATTCTTCTTTGGTTTTTATGTACGTACTTTTTGGGTAAGTAAAACATAATAAGCATTACAGCCTTTGAATTGTGTAGAACATTTCAAAATCAAAAAATGAAAATAAAAATATAATCAACTATTTTATTATTTTTTATTGGGAAACGATAATCCAAAAAGATCTGATTAGTAATTTTTTGACTATTGTAAATGGTTTGCAGTACATTTTGAATTTGTTAATTCTGAAAAAAACAAAAAAAAACAGTATACTAATGTTATTATCAATTTAGAATTTGATGGCTCTTCAGTGAGGAGGTAGCACCGTTGCCAAGAAAAAAAATATCTAAAAGCTTTTTTTTTTGTTAATGCAAAAAAATTAATTTGAAAAAACATATGGTGTCATATTGATATTCAGAATTTATAAGTTAAGATTAAAAGTCAGCAAACTTCAATTATCACTACCAAAATAATATTTTAAAGCGTAAACTATACCAAGTAATAATGCGAGATGTTTACCTTGAATTGGCCCTTAACGAACAATGGTTCTAAATTCGTTGAATTTTTCATACTCCCGTCAATGTTCTGCTTTTTTAGCATGGTGGCACTTTTAGTGAGATTGGGCTCAACTTCGCTATCACAATACCCAGGATCATATCTCCAGGGAGTAGTATGGGCTAATTTTATAGCTTGTACCGTCATGGGTTTTTGTTCACATACTGATAGACCTTGGAAGCTATTTTTTCGACAAGGAGTGACTAATAAAAAACAGCTAACTTTGTTTGTTGGATTAACAACAGGCTTTTGTGGATCTTGCTCATCCTTTTCTTCTCTTATTGCTGAGTTATTTTTATATACAGCAAACATTAGTCCTACAGGCTATTATGATTTTCCAAACAGAGCTTATGGACTTCTTCAGTTCATGTCCGTTTTAGTAACTCAGCTTGCAATGTCATACGCCGGACTTTTATTTGGAGTACATATAGGCAATTTGGTTGAACGTGATATTTTTTTCAGAGAAGGCAGTACTCTCGACAATTTAATCCAAAAGGAAGAAAAAGATGAGTTGTCCGTTCACCAGAAATCAATTTTCCATAAGGTCTATAATTTGATTGAACTTGCTCTTTCTCTTCTCGGCATTGCGTCATTTATTATTGTTTTGGTTTTAACTATAGTAAAACCACATTGGAGATATTGGACCTTTTCGTTGTTGTTTGCGCCATTTCCTTGTTATTTGAGATACTATCTTGCTAAACGATTTAACGGTAATGAAAACTTCTGGTTAAACAAAGCTCTACACATAAAATTTTCTGGGACTCTTATGGCTAATGTGATTGCAAGCACGATTTCTCCAATTACAATTATATTGGCGAGAGGCAAAAAGGCACTGTTTTATGACTCTGATCTGCCTTCATCGTTAATGATTACCAGCGTATTGAAATGCCAAGTGTTGAATGCGATGAATGTTGGGTTTGCTGGTGTTCTTTCTACAACTTCTACATTTATGTTAGAATTGCATACCAACAGGTTCAAGATCTCAGCTTGGTATTTTGCAGTATCTTTTGTAATTTGTTTTGTTTTAAATGTAGTCATTATTGGCCCATTTTCTTGGAAAAGAGGACTTGAATTGAAATCGGTTTGTTGAATCACATTTTTTTTGCCTGAGAAAATTAACGATATGTTTGTGCAACATTAAAGAAACTAACATACTATTAAGTTTTAATAAAAGTACCTGTTAGTCTGAGGGGCTCAAATCTGATCAATTCGCTCAATTTCTACTAAGTACCTTGATTTCAGATTCGCGGTTGCGCGAACAACCTCCATTTCTTGGATGGTCTGCGATTTTGTTTATTATTCGCCGTCTTTCAGTTTTTTTCGTCATTTTTATTTGATATGCTTTTGATTTTTAGAACTTCTCAATATTCTTATCGTTAATAATAATATTATAAATTCTTTTTGTGGTTTTTTACTATTAAAAATTCTTGTTCGCTTCTTCAGTATTTTTTGTCTTCTTCTTTGTTATTTTTTGTCTTTTTCTTTAATATTTTTTGGTACTTGAATTTATTTTTCAAGTAAAAATCTGTTCAATTTTCAAGTGTATATTTTGCTTGTACTTAAGTAATTGATAACCAAATTTTAGGCTGAAAAACTATTTCTGGATTTTTCCTAGGACCTAGTTATTTTCTTCATTTTTTAGGGTTGCCCAATGTAGTCAATGTTATATCATTTTGAAAATTACTATAACGATACTTTGAACTATTGTAAATTATTTTCACAAAAACTGCAAAAACCTGCTTTACACTGTTTTACTAGTTCTTCAAAGCAGCAACTGTTTTTTTTTTTTAGGAAAAAGAATCGTTTCAAATTTCACCAACTGATTGAATCTTCTCTCCAAAGTATATTATCCTTTATTTATTTTTTTGTTGTTGTGATATTCTCTCACAGTATTTAAGCTTATTACTTTCATTTCAATGAAAATCGACTAACATAACAATAGATAGTACTTGCAGCTCCTTAATTTGCTTGTTAATATACACCAATGCTTCATATACACCAGCGCTTGGTGTTGAGATATCTAACCTCATAAGATATTTCGTCTACTTTAATTAGGTGAAGTAGTTTTAGACGCAAACGGAATTTTTTTTTCATAGAAAAAAAAACGGACCCTTCTTACCTAAAAGGGTAACTACAAAGCGCACTAAAAAATTTAACGATTTCATTTCACATAAGGAAAAGTATTTGATTATTTTTCAGTTACGCTTTTGTGATCATTTCATATTCTAACACTAGGCTTTGAAACACCGAAGATTACCTCTATATCATTGAAGCTTTTGTTCTCCGTTACTATGTTCGAAGCTGTTCATGTTTTTGATGAAAAAAGTTAACTGTCAGTATACAAATATTGTAATTGTCTTGGCTTGCGCTGCTAAATTTAGAGTTTCTAAATCTGCTTACATTTACAGAATGAACAATTATTGTCTAATGTTGTTTGATCTGATTATAATAATATATCTATCCAAATTGCCAGACCTACATATTAAAAAAAGAAAAAAAGAATTTCACAAAAATTAATAGCACTATATAATGTATCTGACTAAGTGTATATTTTTTTTTACAATTTTTCTGGGATTACTGGGATGGACAGTGGTAGTCTGTTATTTAGTCCAAACTATTATTAGAGTATTTTTATAACGCGTCTTTATACTTTGTGTTTCCAATCTACACAGCTACCATGAAATGCTTCCTTTCGCTGCATTTTGACATTTATTATTGTTAATACAAATGTTTTTTTTCTTTATCTATATAAAATAATTGTTCTTTTTATTACGGAGACTGCAAATCTACAGCTTATTGAAATTACTCGGGGTTTTTGTTTTCGTTTTCATACAAGCTAGGAAAATCATAAACAATAGACTAAGCTGTCTCATGTATGTATTGTGCGTAAAAAAAAATGAAAGTAAGGACCGATTCTTCGAAGAGAATAATACCTGAAAAAAAAAAGAATTTTAGTATAGAAGTCTTTTTTTAAATTTTAACTTTTCTGATAGAATTAAAACGGTTTAATATTCAACCTGAAGTAGCATTTAATTAATAAAAGAGAACCCAATTGCAGTTCGTTTTTTTCTTAACCCAAATTTATCTTTTTGCTTTTTCCTGTTGACCATTATATTATTGTTTGAACGTTAACAAAAGCTTTATTACCAGAATCAATAGCCATAGATCCATCAGAACAATTCATGATATAGTAATTATTTAAATAAAAACAAAAACATAGTATTGCCAAGAATATGCTGGAACACAAAATCCCCGCTGAGTCCGTTATGGAGTTTTCAAGGAAGCAAGTAAAGGATTTGATTCATATTTTAACCTCCGAAATTAAATCAAGGGGTTCGAAAGAGCCACACATCTTTTTACCTTTCAGACCGCAATTGGATAATAACAACAAAAAATTATCTTTTTTTATCCAAAAAGCATTCGAAAATCTTAGCGAGGTGTCTCTTTTGAAGAAAATCACTAAAAAAACAGATGTATTCACAATAATGTCTGCTTTGAAATTCGTATGGTCCAGATTGCCGGATGGTTGCATAATAGGTTGGAAGGCCTACCTGCAGTTTAAGAGATTGGAAAAAGAAATGAATTATCCCAAAAATGCTTTTTTGGAAATAATGCCAACATGTCTAGAATCCGCAGAGCATGCTTCTATAGTCTATGATTTCGTAGACTTAATGATCCGCCTTTGTGCATACTCTAGCGAAAATCAAATGAATGGAAAGAAGATTGCAAAATTAGCTGGCTTTTGGGCATTTTCGGGTGTTCCCTTGTTTTCTTCGTCGGATTCCTCTGAAAATTCCTGTATTGTTGATACTACTACATTCCATAATTTCTTGGATGGGTTGAATGAATGGCTACCTGCTTCGGAAGCAATGTTTCATCTTTTATTATCTTTTCTCAGATCTATGCTTCGTCCAGATTCAAAAGTAAAAATACAGAGATCTTTGCAACTTCTTCTCGCGGAAAATCCATATCCTCCTCCAGAATTTGATGATGTTACATCTCTTCATCAAAACAAAAACTTGACTTCAATGCCTTTGCTTACAATAAATGCGATCCTGCCATCTAAGGATGCCGGTGAATTACTAGCTAAAGCGGCCAAACTATTATCGGGAAAATTTAATGAGAGCAGTTATGATGATTACCGTAACTTGGACGAAGACTCAGTTATCTTAAGAAATTTATTTATGGACCCACAAGAAACAATAATAGATAAGCTTACAGTTGCTTCTCGGCTGTTGATGGATAAGCTTTGTTCGGACAGTGAATATGAATTATTGAATAATGGTTGGTTGCTACAGCAAATAAAAAACATTTTTGATAATAATTACAGTAAAACACATGGCTTTGGGGACAGCTGTAAAATTTCCAAAATAGCTATAGATGATTACTTTATCTGGACTTGGATGGCAAGTATTTCTCCAGAAACAAGTGATTACAAAAGAGGTCTTTTCGGAAATTCTTTAATAGCAGAATTCAATTATAGGTCCTCTTCTTCTAACAGTGATGTTAGGTGGATAGTTATCCAAGAAACTATATGTGGGAATGGTTTTTCTACTTCTTCTTCATCAAATGTTGGCAGCCTGCTGGTAGTTGATAAAAGTCAATCCTCTTCTTCTTTGAAACAAGAATCCTTATTTAGTGAGAGTGTCACAAGCAGCATCAATTCCTTTGATACTGAATTGAAGGAATTGAACACAAAAAGATTGCCTCCTCCATCATCATATAAAGTTGAGTCTAATCTTGAGAAAAGAAGTATACCAGTTGATCTTCCTCTGTTAAGAAGTTCTCCCAAAGAAAGAGTTAGAAGAATTCCACCTACTTCGCCTATAAATTCTCACGAAAATCATAGACGAAAACCTGTGTCTCCAGAAATTTCCTCAAATCTGCCTCCTGGGATTCATGCTTCACAACCTGAAGGCCAGCAGCTTATTAAAACCGATCAAAATAAATATTTGCCATCGCATTCTCCGGAAAACCATAGTAGGAATAGCAGATCTATTTCTCCTCAAAAACGACCACCTCCACCTATGCAAACACCTTATGCTGCTCCTGTATTTTATCCTCCTGAATATTATTATGGATATCCACCACCGCAAGGTTATCCATCTATGCCGATTGGTTATCCTGGAGCATTACCTGTCCCACATTACAGACCTGGAGGTCCTCAACCTGTGGGTAATGTTCCACAAAAGCAACAACTGGACAAGCAAGCATCGCCAGATTCAAAATCGCAAGCATCCAGTAAAAATGTCGCCATCAAACCTTTGGATCCAGATCCTGCTTCCCATTCAAAACAACCAGCGAATGCTGCAGCTGCAGCTGCATCTCAATCCCAAAACCCGCCAAGACAGCCGTACTATGCACAAGTTCCCGTACAAGGTTACTATCCTCCTCCACAAGGATATTATCCACAACCAATGGTACCTCCACAAATGCAAAGAGGATATTACCCACCTCCAATTCAAGGAGGTTATTATCCACCAGCTCCTTCTCAAGGGTTTTACCCTCCTCCAAATGGTAGAACTGCGCGTCTGCCAACATCACCTACAGGAGGTACTCCACAGGAGAAAAAGACTCGAAGTGACTTTACAATTGCTGCTATGCCGCCTGCTCCCGGAGGATTCAACAAATTGCATGGTCCTGGTTCTAAACCATCTGATAAGAAAGCACTTAGAAGCGCGTTTGTTAGCGGAGATTTTGGGATTTAGATATTTTAGCTGTCGAATTTTCAACTCAAAAGTTTTTGTATTATTATTTACTTTTGTTCTCATGTTAGCTACTTTTTTTTTCACGAATATATTATACAAAATAGAAGGTTTATTTATTTAGATGTTTTTTTGCACTTTACATAAAATAGAATAATAATCACGAAGCAATTAATAATAAGCAAAAATAATTTTCGAAAAATCAACTTATGAATTGAATATCACTATCTTCATCGTCAATATCACTAGAAGAAAGATTTTCGTTTACAAGTTTTCTTGTAAATTTTTGTCCATTTTTGTAATTGATTGACGAATTTGATTTTCTAGAACTTCTGTTAGAATAGTTTGATTTGCGGGACTTCTTTTTTGAGCGGAATTCATTTTCAGAGGAACTAGCTTTGGATTCTTTGCTAGCTCTACTAGATTTTCTTTTAAGTCCTTTATTTGCAAATAAACCATTATCTTCTTGTGTGGCATCTTCAATTATTGGGTCATCGTCACTCTCTTCACTCTCATCGGTATCTACTACAAGAACTTTTTTCTGTTTATCTCTTTTCACCCCAGAAATTTCTTGACTATCAATGTCAACTACAAGATGATCTTCTTCATTAAATTCATTATCTGAGTCAAGAATTTGCTTTTCCATGTTGGACGGAACGATCGTAATCAGTGTTTGATCAGCCAATTTAATTTTTTTTTCAGAAATTGTATCCTTCACCTCATCAATGTCAATATTATCTTTGGAATCAAGAATACTCTTGTAAAGCTGTCCAAGTTTTTCTTTATTTAAATATAACCTAGAAATATCATTTTTATTCATCAACTCCAAATTTCTTAGATCTAAAATTTTTAAAGTATAAGAGACCAACTCAATTTCTTTTGAGATAAGCAATTCCTTGAAATCTTCTGAGCTTTCATTGCTTTTATTATACTTGATATAGCCATAGTTCACATCTTCTTCATCAGCTCTATCAATATTTGCATTCAATAGAATTGCGACATTGTTTTCAAAGTGCAAGTAAATTGACAACACTGAAGCTTTGAATAATGCACTGCTAAGTATTTCTTTAATACATACATCTTCATGGAGCAAAAATGAGTCAAAATCACTGAAATAATCCCCTAATTTTTTGTTATAAAGCAAATTTTTTTTTAATAAATCAAATGAAATCAAAAAATTTGCAAAAAACTTAAAGCATTTGGATCTGAGAGTTAAGCATAATTTCCCGTCTTCTTCATTTTCAATGAATGATTTGGATTGCTCCATAATCAAATGTAATCCTTTCAAATAGTCTTGAAGTGAAGACCCCTTCTCTATTTGTGTGTTCAAATTATTACCTAAAGACAATAAAGACACCTTATCACTTTTAGCAAACTCATATAACTTTAACATTTTCAAACTAGTAAAAAGCAAATAAAATTGTAGCAATAAGTCAAAATATTGCGAAAATAATTCTTCATCTAAATTTTTAATCTTCAAATTCGCCAGTCCAATACTTTTTTCTAACGGATCAAAAATCCTTTCTTTTAAAGAAACCAAAATCGAATATGTTGTATACTCAGAAATATTGAAAAATTGGCCAATGATTAATATTTTTTGAATATTTTTGGAAATCAAAATAGTAAAATCTATTGCTAATTCAATGTCATTTTTTCCAGTTTGATTGGACAAGTTCAAAGTTTCCGATAACTCCAAGAACAATTCAATGGTCAAGTTTTGAACCAATAGTTTGATCTCTTTTGGAATTTTGTCTAGATTAATAGAATGATAAATCAACTGAAAAAATCTTGTAAATTCAATTCTCAAAGTAGAAATTTCATCAACACCATCAGTTAAATTGCTTATCTCTTTAAAGATCACTAAGGAGCGCTTAAGTAACTTTTCACAAATAAGTGCTTCTTCGTTGGAAGATTGAAAAATAGAATTTTCTTTAATAAGCAAGTTGATAAATATCTTGAAAACAATTTTGAAGCTATAAGCTACATGTTCGAATTTATTATATAAAATCGGTAAGGCATTAATTAATTTCGAGATCACATTTTCAGCAGTCGTTAGTTTTTGCTCTTCCGAATCGATATTCAATAGAGTCACATCAGCTGCTTCATCATCAGAATCTGATAACATAAGGACACCTTCCTCTTGCTTTTCACTAACTGCATTCATTTTTATGCTTTCCAACTTACCTTCACTTACCGCTGCTGCAATATCCTTCTCAGCATTCAATTTTGCCTGCCTTTTCATACCTACTTCTTGCTTTGATAATCTCTTTTTTTTAAAGTAGTCGTCAATATAGTAGTTCAAAGGTTTCTTTGTCAATACACCATATAAAATACCGTAAAGAAGGTTCAACAAAAAAAATTCTTCGATCTCAGAAAGTTCAAAAAGCTTCTGATATTCAGTATCATTAAAAATCGAGTTATCTATAGACGACATATCAAAAGTCAAATAATTTAACAAAAATTTCCATGAGTCAAAATATTCTGGAAAATTCTTGTACAACAAAAAACCGATCAATGATATTTCATTCAATTGACAATAATAAGAAAAAGTGTTATTTTCCGACGTTTCATTCAGGAAAAAAAGCTTTTTTAATGTTGAAGAAGCCAAAATATTTTCATATTGATTTGATGAATGTTCATCAATAGAGTATAACTCTGCTATCGAACTAAAAGACTCATTCTCAAAAACGTTTTGATTGCAATCTAATTCGCTGAGATCAGAATCATGTTTAAAAGTCTTTGACATATGAATTATTTTAATTAATGATTTAAACTTTATTATAGCATAAACATTTAGATTAAATTTAGAATCTTCAGATTTCTTAATATTTAATTTGAATTTTTCTTTCAACTCATCCAGTTTTTCTTGTTGAATAAAATTCATAAATTGTATCATTTCATTGAGAAGTTTAGCATCATCTTTCAAAGATTTGTTAATTTCTGGAACTTGATCAAATTCGTTTAATATATCCTTTCTATCATTTTTCAAAATAGTGAATGTCATATAATTAATCTTAAAGATTTCAAAATCTTCCAAAAAACCTAATCTATTGATCTCGATTAATAAACCTAAACAATTAGATTTCACACCATGGTCATTATCTTTCATCAACAAATTAATAATATCAGGTTTGAATCTTTCAGTAAACTGCTTCAAGCCACTTATGATTATGTCGTTGTTTTTCTTGTAAAGCTTAATCAAATATTTTAGTACATCAACTCTAACAGAAGTATTTTCATCAAATAGAAGCCATCCAAAATATCTCAAGAATGAATTATCGAAAAAATATTGTGGATATATTTCAATCCAAGTATATAAACTTCTTATACATTCAATTCTAATTTTCGGATCAACATCTTTAAATCTATGGATGAAAACAGTATCAAAAATATCTGCGAGATATTCTTGTAAACTGTTTTTTATATTTGAATAAAAGCTCATATTTTGTTTAATTGTTATTATGTGCTGCTCAAACTTTTTCAAATCTCTTTTATATTTTGTAGTTTCATTTTTCGTTGATGCATTTTGTAATAATGCCTTAGCGTTTTCTAATTTAGAGTTTTCTGCATTGAGATTAGTTTGGTTTTTATCAAAATTTTTCACACATTTGGTCAAAATCTCACAAATCGTGGTTTCTATTTTTAGTAGAATAATGGAGGATATATATCTTAAAGATCTAATATTACACGTAGATAATGAGGACAACCAAATTAGAATTACTTCTAAAAGTTCAGAATCGTCTTCGCTATCATTATCCTCAAACGAAACTAACAAATTTCTTTCATTGGATAATATAATAATTTGCCCAAAAAAATCTATAAAATTTTTTCTAAATGTGCTTCCAAATTTGGACTTTGCAAAAAATGGATATTGATGCATGCCTTGCTTTTCAAACACATTTTGAATCTCATTGACTGTATTAACTGCTACATCAACATTAGCAACATCGTGTTCTTCTACTTGACTCAAGCAGCCACATGCTCGTAAAATTAAATTAATAAAGTTTTTCATTGCCAAAGAATATTTATCTTGATAGTCATCAATCCAGTCGCTTGCTACTTCCACAACCGATATAGTATCCTCCTGTAGCAATTTAAATAATGTGTTTTCAATCAAATTTTCTTCTAGTTCTTCATAAAGTTTCTTAGATGAAACACCAAAGGCAACTTTTTTATTAATCTTTTTATTTCTCGCTCTTTTATGATCTGGCCTCTTCATGCTTGATTTCAATCTTGGTTTACTGGGAGTATACTCCTCTTGGTCATCGTCGTATTCAATATCATTATCAGAATCTAATGTCTGAAAGTTCAGTGACTTATTCACTGTAGTTTTTTCATCCTCTGATAACATGTCTTCATCACTCGAAGAAGCATCTTTATAATTAACTGCTGTAGCAGCAGCTCGTTTTGATCTTACTTGTTTAGATGTAGACATAATGCCTTGACTAAATTGACCTTATAAATTTTTAGTTTGGGTTCAAATTTGTTATCCTCAGGAAGTTTTCTGTGATACTGGTGCTAATTCATTGATCGAATAAAAATGGGAATCAGTTTTTATATGAATAACAGAAAGAGGGAATAACCGAAATTTGAGAAAAAAGTAAACAAAAAGAACAAAAAAAAAACATACGCGTGCAACAAAAAAACGCGTCAAACAAAGATATAACTCGCAACATAAATTTCATCAATTCAAAATTACATTCAAAGATAAATATACGAAATAACATAGTAATGATTTAATATACAAATTAGTCATTATACTTATTGTTCATATAGATCAATTTATGCAGTTTATTATTCCAAGATGGAGTGATAGTCACAGTAGTGATAATAAGAAAAAAATAACTGGTGTGTGAATATTTATGCTGATATATAGATGCTCTACTATTCGTAGATTGAAAAATTAAAAAACAGTGAAAACAAGAAAAATGTTACTATTAATTATAATTAAAATGAAAATTGAAAATAAAAACTAAAAAAAACATGAATAAAAAGATTAAATAGTCATAATCATATATAATATGTAAGTTCGTGCTTCAATTAAAACGAGAGGAATATCATCCATCATCAGAAAAGTGAATCAATGAGGGCATAGACTGCGAAATAAAAAATGATGCTATCAATGAGTGCAGCAAGTAGTTATTCAATTTTTGGGTTTCTTGGATAGAATTTCATTCATTTCTTCATCGTTCATTTCAAAGGCTTTTCTTTTACTGTCGGCATATTCTTTATTGGCATTTTCAGAACCATTGGGAAGAGTAACAATTTCTGGAATGTCATCAACAAGCAAAGGATTCAGGTTGTTAATTTTCGAATTCAAAAGATCATCAACGTTAAAGTTCAAAGGTGATAATCTATTCATAGAATCAGTGCTATTAATCTCATTTCCATTACTATTTGCATCATAGGATGGAAGGTATTTATTTAAAAGTTCACTAAGAGCATTCAAAGATTGATCTTGTTTAGAGAGATTACTTTGAATATCATTCATAGTGTTAGAGCTTGGCGTGACCTGGCTCAACGGTGCAATATCAGAAGGAGAAGATGCTCTTTCAGAATCAAAAATTTCTTTTACTCTTGAAGATCCGTCATCAGGAGTATTAGCATTCAGACCTGATAAATGTTCTGGATTTTCTGATGAGACTGATTTGTCAATTTCATAGATATTTTTATTAATTGTTGAGTTTCTTTTAGATAAATTGCTCTCTGGAAGTGTATAGATACTAGCAGGTGAGGGAATGCTACTAGTGTTCATATTACCGGGCTCATTATTGTTACTTCCCATGAGCATTAATCGAGGTCTTGCAGATTGTGCTACAGTTGGATGAGAGTACTTGAAATCACTAGGTGGAGAAGAATACATCATTCCATTAGGAGTGGAGCTTCCCTTATTATTCACAGTACCAGTACTTGCTGCAGCATTATTCGCACTTTCGAAGAGGGCATTCATCAAAGCACTTGAAGCATTCCCATCAAAAGCAATATCTCTATGATTGAAATTGGAGTTATTCTGAAATACGCTGGCTATAAAACGTAAAATAGTATTCAAAGTTTCATTTTGTTTTGAATAACGTTCTCTAGTTGTAAATATTTCTTGCCATAATAAAGAGTTGTCTGATCTCACCCTTTTTAGATCATCAGCAATAATAACTTGGTTTGCCTTTATTTTGTTTAATTCATTCACTACCAAATTAACGTCCAATTCATCTTCTTCTTTAGCCTGTTTTCCAGATTTGTGTCTCACAATATTGTCTAGCAAATCCTCGCGACCTTTTTGAAAATATGGGTTTTGAAATTGCCAAACTTCATCACCACTTGAATCAGAATCTTGTTTATTATTCACTTCCTGCACTTTATGCCAACCGTACATATTTAATTGACGAACAAAACTCGAAAAATTTGAATGTTTAAAATATTTAGGTAACACATTTTTCATAAATAAAAGTCTGTTTAAAACCTTGAAAGATTTTCCATCATTTGCCCACTGAATAAATTTGTTGTTTGAAGGTTCATTCATCATTAGCCAAATTTTCATAACAAAAATTGGCCTAGCCTTATGATGTGTGGTAGTGGGAGTGGCACCTGATTGCTTTTTGCTGCTAGGTTTTAACATAGCATTTATTATATCATCAGCAACATTAATATTGGAGTCAATAGAATGATCTTGCGTTTGTTTATTAGAGTCTGATTCCTTAGAAATATTGTTGTTTTTTCTAAGCTTTTCATCTTTCTTGTTTTTCATGAGATCGGAGCGCTTCAACTCGGAATTGATATCGTTTAACAAATAGTCATCGAATAACGATGGATTAATATTGTTTGTAGGGTTGCCTGAACCAACAGACTGATTCGGAAGCATTAGTTGTAAATCGTTAATTGAAGAGTCGCCAGTTCCATTATTCAAAAGAGCAACCTGGTTAGACTTTCTACTATTTGCTTCATCTACCAAGGGTGCAACAAGAGTATTCATTGCAGCAAAATTATTCTTATTTATTGATGCAAGGTTCATTTTATCGTTACTCTGATTAAGCAAAAAATCTGGATCATATATCATCTTACTTATTTGATCTGCCTGCGAATAAAAAGAGTCACCAATCTTGGACTCGGTAGAACCATGAGAATCATTATTGCTAACATGAACTCTGCCAGTTTCAGGTTCTTTCTTATTTTCCATTGTAGGTTCTGCCCCTGGACCGTTCTGCTTTACGATTAACAAGAAAGAATAAGAAAGGAAGTCAAAATCTTTTCAAAAAAAGAAAACTTGAATTCCAAGAGTATGATTAGCTCAAAAAAGACAATTGGTTGAATTGGATTATACGGAAAAGTTTAACAATAATACGTTATCATTAATTTTGATAATAGATATATAAGCATCTGAATCTGCAATGTTGAAATCTTGTTTCTGCTATCCAAACCGTACAGAAATAGAAACTAACAACCAGAATGATTATAGAAATGGCTAAAATGGAAAATTCTAGCAACTTTTGACAATTGAGGGAAGTGAGTGTTGAAAAAAAAAAACCAGTAATAAAATCAGATCATACAGCCATACATAATAAACTCCATACATAAAATATTGAACTTAAGATCGGTAAAAATAGTACTATTATACATACATGTATCCTTCCTAGATAAATACATTGTCTTTAAAAGAAAAAAAAAAAAATATAGAAGACTATGCCATATTAGTGGATGTGATTCATTAATAACAAATAATGAAGTATGTTTTTCAAAAGAATCAACTCAATCAGTTGATATAGATTGAAATTTTTTTTGGAATCATGTTACAAAAATATTACAAAAAATACTGCAAAGCTTTCATGATATCATGTGCTTTTCACGTGACTCTTAGGTATAAATTTCGAATATTTGAGTTTAAGTAGCAGATAACTCAGTTACAGTCAAAGCAAAGAAAACAGTAGCAGAAGTTTTTAATTTTGGCAATGAAACTGCTTTCATATAGTTCGATACATTATAGTCAGTTCATTTAGTGTCTTAATGTATATGAATTTAAAAGTTTCTTCTTTGCTGGTTTTACCGGGTTTGTTCTTTTTTTGAGTGTAATTTTTTTTCTTTTTTCTTTCTGGCATCAAAATTTAGAAGAGGTTGCTAACAGCTGACTGAATGTGGAGAACCACAAACAGATTTAACAACTAAAAATATACCCATATTTATAACACGAAATTGAAACCGACTTACTTGCTTTCATAAATACGAGGTACGTTGCTGGAATCTAAGGCCTTAATTCTAGCGTTCTGAAGAATTGAATAATTTTGCCAATTTTTAAGCTTCAGTTAACAACAGGCTATTTCAATTACAAGAGCTAAATTTATGACATCCACCAATTCATAAGATCATTACATAGTCAGCCAGACACTATTAGCCAAATCAAAAATTTGAAGTTGAACAAAAAAAATTTGTGGATTCCAGAATGTTTAAAGCAATTTCAAGATCGAATATTTTGCGAACATCTGTTCTAAAATCAACAATATCAGCACCAATCACCTCAGCGGCAATGTTCAGTAGAGGTATTGCTTCTTATAATTTACGTAACATTCAAAACACATGGGATAAATTGAAACCTGAAGAAAAAGAGCAAGTAGTTGATTATATTACTGGATCTCAAGAAGAAGATTGGAAAAAGTTATCAAAAGATGAAAAAAAAGCCTCATATTTTGTATCATTTGGAAAATGGGGTCCTAGAGCAGGTGAAGAACACTTGAAAAAGCAGAAAGCAGATGCGTCAAGACTTTGGAAAGTGTTTCTTGGATCAGTTATTTTGATTTCCTTTGGCTTACTTAGCTATAATTATTCAATTGATGAAGAAAAGATGAACGATTTTATTGAGTATGAAAAGATAAATCCTGAGAACTAACGCAGGTCTTAGATATATTCTACTAGTGAGGTTTTATCATTGCAAGGTTCATATTTATTCCATTGTCTCTTTTTTTTTTCTTTGTTTTTTCTTTGTTTTTTTATCAATTACTTGTAAATAATAGCAGTAATATATATATAACGCAATTAGTATACATAAGCCTTAAAAACTCGTGAAGACATAAATAGATATTTATATATTTATTAAGATATAAATTGCTAGCCCATCGGCAAATTAAGGCAAAAATTATTTAGCCAATCATTGATCTTTTTCTACCTCTTAATCTTACGGCCTCTAGTCTTTTGTTAATTTCATTGTACTTTGTCTTGTAAATCTTTGGTGAATTTTCACGCTTTCCCTTCAATATATAACTTTGCTCATATCCTTCTAGTATCCATTTGCTGTATTGTTTATGAAATAATGGATGGGTACTTTCCAATGCTTTTTCTAAGACGTACAAGTCAACAGCTTTATCTTCAATCAAAGTAGATTGATATGAGAGTCCAAAATCTATTAAAAATGGCTGATAAAGCGGTTGCAACTCATCTTTCTTCTCTTCATTATCAGTAGCTCCATTTTTCTCCTTACATATTCTCAATACAATATTCGAAGATGTTAAATCCCCGTGAACTATATCAAATAAATGCAGGTTACCCACTACAATACCTGCATTCGTTAAAGTCTCTCTAGTTTTATCATTTAAGGCAAAAACACTTTTTACATCAGCGGTGGCTAAAAACTCATCGCATGTCTTTACATTTAACTTCTTTCCTTCTGGTAACATTTTAACCATTTCCTTTTCTAATAGCCATAAATAATTTTTCAATGAAGAACTTTCCCCGTTCTTTAAGAAACTATTAACATATTCCATGAATATAAGACCATTACTAACATCAATTTGAATCAATCTGGGACAATTTACACCACCATTTAATATATAACTATTGCCTTCAATGTTATCAAATGGTTTTTTCTGTTTGTGTAGTTCTTGAATTGAGTTTTGAAATAATTTAAGCATAATTCTAGATTCAGAAACTGTTCTTTGTTTGATTATTTGCTTATCTAATACATGATATCTATATGGTTTCTTCGGTCTATACTTCACAATTGTTTTCTGGAACTTTCCATTTAATGGATGTCTATCCGCTAGAAAGACAATCGCTTCGGCCCCTTGTGAGATTTTATCATATTTAAGATCCCCAAAAACGGATACAATATTCTCTCCAGACATTCCACAATCTCTTTTACCTGAAATACTTTCAAATTTTCTTCTAGATTGAAAATAAAAATTGCTATTGTTGTTTTTTTAATTTTATTATAGAACTAAGCTATTATAAATTAAGTTTTTTAAAGGTTGACTTAGTTATACATTCTATGTTTAAGGATATTTCTTTTCATTTTTTTTCTTATTTTTTTTTTTTTTTTGTGAGGATGGGTACAAATAGAATTAGTGATACTTCAAGATATGTACAAATATTTATTTAAACATATATATATATATATATGTATACTGAAATACTAAAATTCATACATGTATCATTCTTTTACAAGTTTGCAATATTCAAAGGGATCTTACAATGTACGGCTATTTAGTATTCTCAGTAAAAATACATAAAATTACATTTTTCATCTACCTTCATTCAATATTAAGAATGGATTTCGTAATTTTATGACCCTCTATTTTCCAGAACTTTCTAAATTGCTCATATTTACTTGGGATTTGCTTATATACATCAAGTTTTTCATTATTTAAATATTCTCTGCCGTAATTTTCTATTGAATCATCGGTGGTATAAAGGTTATCATCATTATCATAGATGGGAAGCTTCAAGCCAACTTCTCGAAGTTTTCTATTGGCTTTTCGTGAAATCGAAATTAAGACATCCATTCCAGAAACACCCAAATTCAATAATTCAAACGTTGTACCAAGATAGACTTCAAAATTTTTTGATTTTCCAGCTTTTTGTAAAATTGATTGTAGTGCTAAAATTTTAATTTCGCTTGGCATATATAATCTTAAA
Organism: Saccharomycopsis babjevae; assembly: GCA_031125705.1. Classification (NCBI taxonomy): domain Eukaryota; kingdom Fungi; phylum Ascomycota; class Saccharomycetes; order Ascoideales; family Saccharomycopsidaceae; genus Saccharomycopsis; species Saccharomycopsis babjevae. Next base: position 4,902 of record JASTVB010000065.1, on the reverse strand, counting down.
TTCTTGATTTCTTCTTCTGATCTGCCGAAAGGAATAAACATAAAATTTTCTGAAAACTCCTCAGAATCAAAGTCCTTAAAATTAATATTTTGCATATAATTTGAAGTGAGCTCATTATGGGATAAAACTTGGGTACCTGACTTGAAAAAATATAGCACATCTAGATAGTCTATGTCACTATCTCTGGGTAGTATAGACTTTTGATAAATCTTGAATACAGTAGCAAGATTATAGTTTTTTAATAAATACTTCACATATATCATTGACAAATATCTTAACTGTCTTTTATTATCAAAACTTATCACTCCGGTTTCATAGCATCTATAAAGATTATAAATAAATTCTTCTGCGATTTCAACATTCATGCATGATTCTGAATTATTTACCATAAAATTAAGAAAAGAAATATAAGAAAATTTGGCAATTCGAATATCTTCTTGTAATGAAATTAGCCTGTAACAGCGATCGAACAAATCAGGCTTAGAAAGCATAACTATAATAATTTCATTAAACTCACTGGGCAAAAATTGAACTTTAGATTTATTAAAAATTAATTGTAGAATCTTTTGAGCAGAAACATCATCGTTGTTCACTAAAAAAAATTTCAATAGGCTTCTCAATAATATCCTTGGGGGTGGATTTTCGACAAACTTCAATAAAAACTTTGAAAGTTTTAAGTCCTTTTCGTCTGTAGAAAAATCTAATAAATGTTGGATAATATTAGTATTTTTCAAAATATTAGCTGGTAAAGAACTTATGATATCATACGCTACAGATTTAAATGCTGGATCCTTTCTAAATGACTTAATCATGGAACAGATTAATTTCACATCCAAGAATTTCCAATCAACATTAAGCTCCTTTAATGACATCCAAATTGAGTAAACCGAGGCTAAGTTTTTATTCTGTACATTTATCATTAATAATTCCTTTGAAAAATTTATGAATGACGAAAAGTTCATGTTATTATGAGAATCCTTGACTAAATCTGCTGATTGATTGGATGTTAGCTTTCCGTTACTTTCAATTAACTCTATGAGTTTTTCATTTCCACTGAAATGTCTCATAAGAAAAGAGTATACTTTATTGTTCACAGTTGAGGGAGATGCAAGTTTGAGATTTAAACTCTTATAAAAAAGGTTTATAGCTTGTGCCATTGATAACTCATAGTTGAGATTTTCAACAAGTTTGAGTACAGCATCAACACTTAATATATCTGATTTGGGATTCATCACCAATAAGGAGTTAATTAATACATCTAATATTGCCTTATTATTAATATTATATTTCAAAGCCAATGATGCCGCCGCCAAATAGTTGTGATTGGAAAGATTAAGTTCCATTAAGAACATTGTTATAAAATTTTCAATGAACTGTTTATTTTCTTTATCTTCAAATAGGTTGATAACATTTGCAATTAATGCTATGCGGCTTTTACATTTTTCTGGGTATCCTTCAATGTTATTCTCAAATTGTTTTAAAGAACTCACTAGCTGAGAAGTTATCTGCGCGTCATGATGTATATTTGTTAATAATGTTTTGATGGGCTTGGTATCAAAACTTGCTATTCCTAAATTTATTATATTAATGATAATAGATTTCAAAATATCAAATTCCTCATTTTTCAAAAGATCTAATATCTCTAAATTCAACATATTCAAAAAAATTTGATTGCTGTTAATACTCTTCAAAATCAACACACCTATCAATTTATATAGTTCCTTCATATCCTTATCCTTATAAAGTAAATAATCCTTGTATTGCTGGATCAATGATACTGTCGAAGTTGTCAAACCCAATTCATGGAAGGGCAATTCCTCCAAACATTCACTATAAGCTAATTTGTTTTTTAATGGGAAATTTCTCAAATAATTAAATTTCGTAAAAAAAAACAATTCATTTGAGTCCACAAATATCAATTCTTTATTTATGTTATTCAAACATAATGACAATAAATAATAATCAAAATTTTTTGAGTAAAAAATTGAAAAATGCTTCTCGTATTCTAAGTTAATTATTTCTGATATCTTATCAAGCTCAAATTGCGAAATATTTGATGCTTCTTTTTCAACATGATTATTTTTAGAAATTTGGATCAATGGAAAATTGATAGAATCTTTCTGGAGCTTTCGAAGGTTATCATTATTTATATTTGGGCTTTCTGTATTTTTCACTTTGACCTCTCTTTTGATTGATGAGATATTAAAATTTCTACTTTTTTGAAAAATAACTATCAGACCTTGTGGTAGGATCCCCCGATGTTTATTGCAAAGTATATTTTCAATGAGTAGTCGTCTTCCATGAGTTATCATTTCTTTTTAAATCTACTTCATATGTGGTAGAATTAATTTTCGCTACTATTATACTATTCGCAAATAACTTTTTAGCAAATGAGTAGTTCCAATTAAACAGTTGGTTTCTGATGATTCTAATTTGTTAAAATTTTCGTGATGACTGGTTTTGTAATATATTCTGTGATTTCAATGTAGTTATAAATTTAATACTTCAAACAAAAAAATACAAAAATACAAAGGGAAAAAAAAAAAAAAAAAAAAATTAAAATGATGCATTAGGTCTATAATTCAAGATTCATAAGGCATCTCAAAATTATAACTTGGAAATTGGTCTGAAATCAAGATCAATTATGAAAAGAAATTTTAAATTGTATAGAAAATCATCGATTTTATTTCTGAAGTACTTTTTTCTTCATACTTCTACGAACGAATATTTGCACAAGAGGTAATAGTATGTTGCCAAAAGCAGCCCATGCTAGCAAAATTCCGATGTTTAAGCCGAGCTTACCTTTATACCCATTACAAAAAATCACTTTTAAACATTCATAAAAATTATGAATAGGCATAGCATATCCATATCTGTAAAAAATAGGGCAGAGAGGAATGATGGAAAACGTAGGAGATATATTTAAAACCGTCCAAGTTAAAAGCCACGGACCTATGGAAGGTGGGAAAATTGAAAAACAAATCATGGCTACCGATTCGTTGATTGTACCAACGGCATTAACTGCTAAATAAGTTATTGCCCAAAGTACCAAAAATCCTGCTTTTCCGAATGCTGCGTAAAAAGGGACATCAAATATTGCATTTAAACAGCTATAGGTAAGTCCTAATACAATATAAATAGATTGGGACGTTAGCATTCTATAAATGATAAATTTTCTACCCTTCACTTTTCCAGAAACATATGCGTGAATCTTGGAAGATATTGCAAACCCAAAGAAGGCAAACAATAATATGTAAACCATTCCTAATTGTAAAACAGGAGTGATCATTACTGTCTTAACTGGAACCAAATCATACATTGTAATCTTTGGTGGATTGATTATTGAATTAATTGAGCTTTGAGATGTTAATGCAGAATTCAAATTTTGCTTAGAAATGTACTGGTTGATAATTGGGTAAGAAATATTTTGAGGGATCAATGTGAGATATTTGTTAACAAATGCAGTTCTTAAGGATAAAATATAAGCAGATTCTGCCAAAAAATCTCTAGCTGTTTCATAATATAGTATTATCTCGGAGGAATTATCACTTTGACTATTTTGGTCACTGATACCTTCAAGAATAAGCTCCACATATCTAGCTGTTGAATTCTCTGGAATATAAACAGCACCCCAGCATTTATTTTTTTTAACGTAATCAATAGTTTCTTGTAAGACAGTACGATTATTCTCCGCAGCTATAGATCTGAAGTAGGTCATGTTCATAGGTTCCCAATTTCCTATCAGTAGTGTATTGGGATCTAGGCCTATATTTGTTATCGTATTTCCTATCAAAGGTTCAATGCCATTTATCACCTTATCATCCTCATTGATTATGTAAAATGTCAAATTTTGGTATCGTGATGTTCTATTATAATAGGCACCTGTGTAGATTGAAATAACCAACGTATAAAGGAGCATCATGCCAAATAAAACAAATGATAAGCTTATAAAAGTGCTCACTCTATAAGTCCTGAAATTTTTGTCCCAAAAGTTTAATTTATCAGAAACATACTGTATAGTTGACATTCTCCTTATCTTTTCTAAAACTGGAAGTGTGCTCATTTCTTCTTCGTCTTCATTAATTATAGTATCAAATCTACTTAATCTGGATATGGAATCGCCATCGACATCATCACCTCTGTTTGATAAATTTTCTGAAGATTCATCTTCGATCGCATTATCTTGATTTGCAATCTCATCATTTTGCACAGCATTTTTGTTGTCCTCGAATGATTTTTTCTCTTCATCGTCAGAAAATAAAGTTTTTTTCAATTGCAAAGCACCTCCAAAATCAGGTTCTTGAATCTTATTATGAATAGATCTTGTATCTGATTCCAAAGTTTCTGAATCATTCAACTCTCTGGTAAAAAAAGAGTTAACAACAGAGCTTGCTCTCCTTTTCTGCCTTGTAAAATTATCCTCCGGAGGTGGTATTGTGTGGTTGTTGGAATTCTTATTATCCTTTGAACTTCGATCTGCTCTTGAGCCAGACCGAGATCTGCCGCCAATTCTTGAGCTGGTTCTCGATAGAAATCCTATCTTAGAGCTTGTTCTGGATAATGAATCTTCTCCTTTATAAGGCGTTATTTGGTCACCGTTACTAGAAGTGTCACCCGCATCTACTCTTTGCATGCTTGAATTTTGCAGCTTGTCTTCAAAAACTTTATAGTTGTTGACGTGATTTTTTGTTGCAACATTTTTAGCAATTCTATCGGTTTTTGATTGAGGTTGATTTTCTGTCAAAACATCTGGCTTATAATAACTGGCAATGTCGCTGTCACTGCTTGACAAACTAGTTACACTTCCGCTATCAGAGCTATTATCATTATTATTATTATTATTATTATTATTATTATTATTATTATTATTATTATTATTATTATTACTATTATTATTATTAT
>JASTVB010000064.1:0-67742 GCA_031125705.1 Saccharomycopsis babjevae | reverse complement strand
AAAAAAAAAAAAAAAAAAAAAAAAAAAAAAAAAAAAAAAAAAAAAAAAAAAAAAAAAAAAAAAAAAAAAAAAAGAAAGAAATAATAATAAAAATGACATTTATCTTAACCCCAGGCGTTTAATAAGATCATCAAGACAGCGAACAAAGATTTCGCAAATAGGAAAGTTTCTCCAACCTGGATAAGCATTCTATGCTTTTTTTTCTTCTTTTAGTTTTTAATACGTTGATAGATTTGGATTCAGGTGGTTGGATTTTTTAAAATATTTTTATATGAGACAGTCGAAATTAGAACAGCAAAAAATAAATATAAAACATAGATCAGTATTGAAAACAGGATAATTGTTAAAACAAAAAGAATACAAAATATGAAAGTGAATGTGAAAAGCTGGCATGGGGTCTCATATTGGCACTGGGTTGTGCCGAATGATGAGAATCTCTGTGGTATTTGTCGAGTCTCTTTTGATGGAACATGTCCGTCATGCGATTATCCAGGAGATCAATGTCCGTTGGTTGTGGGAGAATCGTGCCATCATAACTTTCATTTGCATTGTATTACGAAATGGCTTGAAACAGATGCCTCTAATGGACTATGCCCAATGTGCAGACAAGAATTTAAGATGGGTTTTCCAGCAGGAATAGAGAACGCCAAAGCACACTTGGGAAATCATTATTTTGAGAACCAGGTAAGCATTTCAAATAACCACACCACAACAGATAACAACGAAATTAATGTGGAGCTCACTGGATGAGTAGTGTTCCATCATAGTTACTGACATGAAAGCTGATGAGCTGAATATGAATTTTTTTCTTTTTTTTGACACTTTTATTTTGCTCGTTTTTGATTCATTTTTTTGCTTTTTATGATATTCAGGCATATGCATAGCGATTGTGGTAATATCTTTTAGTTCTTTAAAATTTAAACAATCACAAGAACGCCATTGCATTACTAAAATTGCAATTTTGAAATTATTTTGAGCGCCAAAGCAAATCAGAGAAGTAGCAAACGGCTGATACCTTTGCAACTACATTCGGATCCTTTTGTTAGCATACAGTACCGGTGACATACAATGCAATTAGAACTTTACAATAAATAGGTAAAATACAATAATAACAGCTTTAGTGAATCTCAATAAATATTTTTAGACCAATTTCGCACCATAATGTGCACAGCATTCAATTGATTTAGGGCTTATCTTGCTACATTTTAGCTTTCTGTTTCCATCATGTGATCTGAGTACGCTCATGGTACACTATTCTGTAAGCCCAACAATAACTTTATTTATTTATGGATTGAACTATATAAACATAAGTCATGTGTATGATATTGCAATGAAAACTTCTTTAATATAACCTCAAAACAAATAATGCAATATAATGCATCAGTATGTATGTATCTCATGACATAAATAGATCTGATTACAGAATTTCTGTTTACTTTTAAGGTAATACTTTCAAATGCGTTTTTGTTGATAGTTATTTCCTAATTGATCTGAAATGTAAATAAAACGCTTTCCAGGAAGAAAAAAAATTTTTTTTTTCTTGTTACATATCAGAAATAGATTTTTCACGCATAAAGCTAACATAAAAAATACTAAGCAAATAGCCACCCAATAAAGAAAATTTCGCTGGTACACCACACTAAAAAAAAAACAACAACAAATAATAACAAATATTTCAAACACTGTAAGTAACCTCAAAGCGTATCAGTTAAAACCAAGTGTTGGATTTTTGATTCTGTAAACAACAACGTTGATTGATTGTTTTAGCAATACACTGTTCTAATATAAATTTTGATTAAAAATGAGAGAAATTGTACGTATTGATATAGAGAACATCTCAGATTGAGTTATGGGTATTGGAAAGAGAACGGTGATTCCAGCTCACCAGATTCAGATATCACGATGGCAAAAGCGTGCTTCCACTTTTGTGAAGCATAAACTGGACTATCATGGCCTATGGGACACTTTTTGGCGATGCAAAAGCATTAACTTCCGGTAAGTGTGCCCTGTTATCCACTAAGGTCTTTGGAAGCGTATCAAGGCCTTGTACAGCACAACTTTCTCCGAAAAGCGAATCGATTACGCAAAAAAATTTATATGGAAGTCAAATCCGGGGTTTCAGCCCAGTATTGAAGTGTTAACAAACTGGACAGTAGCCCATGAAGATTAATAGTGGATATACGTTCTGATATGTTGTTAGTTTCCCATTAGTGTTCTTGCACAATATTGCCGTTACCTGATCTGTCAACTTTTCTTCATTTCCCGAGATATACTCAATTTCGTGATTGATACTAACATTCACTTTATTTTTAGATTCATTTATCTACTGGCCAATGTGGTAACCAAATCGTATGTTGTGAAATCTCAAATTTTTGATTTTTCTTTATTATATCAAAAGATAAGAAGGTAGAATTTGTTTGGACGCAGCTTTCCGCTTTCAACAGCCAAGGGTTTATTTTGTTTCATTTCTTTACTGTGAGGTTCGGGAGACTATGAGCAGTAATTTTTCTTTATAAGTTTCTCTGATAGTACAAAAGCTGAATATAAAGCGTTTCTATATCCCTATAGCAACGTACAAATAAAATTGCAAAATATCGACATGAGTGATTTAAGCTGCAATGCTCTCATTCTTCAAATATCAACAGCTTTTATAACTTTGTGTTTTTTCGAAGTAAATGATAGGAATTACTACCATAAAAATAGTTATAGTTTATTTGTTACTCACGGCTTAGCTGGTTCAATCAAAAAGCCCTTCATGCTATTATAGAAACCATACTAACAAATATATAGGGTGCTGCTTTTTGGGAAACCATCTGTGGTGAACATGGTCTTGACAACTCTGGTAACTATCATGGTACTAATGATTTACAAAAAGCTCGTTTGGATGTTTACTTTAATGAAGCTATGAGCGGAAAATATGTTCCACGTGCAGTATTAGTTGATTTAGAACCAGGTACCATCGACAATGTTCGTTCATCATCTATTGGTAACTTATTCCGTCCAGATAATATGATTTTCGGTCAATCATCCGCTGGTAATGTTTGGGCTAAAGGACACTATACTGAAGGTGCTGAATTAGTGGATTCTGTCTTGGACATTGTTAGACGTGAAGCAGAAGGCTGTGATGCTTTGCAAGGTTTCCAAGTTACTCACTCCTTAGGTGGTGGTACTGGTTCAGGTATGGGTACTTTATTAATTTCTAAAATGTGTGAAGAGTATCCAGACAGAATGATGGCCACCTTCTCGGTTGTTCCATCCCCAAAGACTTCTGACACCGTTGTAGAACCATACAATGCTACATTGTCTGTTCACCAATTAATCGAAAATGCTGATGAAACTTTCTGTATCGATAACGAAGCTTTATACGATATTTGTATTAGAACCTTGAAATTACAACAACCAAACTATACTGACCTTAACAAATTGGTGAGTTCTGTTATGTCAGGTGTTACCACTTCTTTGCGTTATCCAGGTCAATTGAACTCCGATTTAAGAAAGTTGGCTGTTAACTTGGTTCCATTCCCAAGATTGCATTTCTTCATGGTTGGTTACGCTCCATTAACTTCCATAGGTTCGAGATCCTTCAGTGCTTACACAGTTCCTGAATTGACACAACAATTGTTTGATCCAAGAAATATGATGGCCGCTTCTGATCCAAGAAATGGTCGTTACCTTACTGCTGCTACCTTCTTCAGAGGTAACGCTTCTGTCAAAGAAGTAGAGGATGAAATGCTTAAGGTTCAAACTAAAAACTCTAATGGATTCGTTGAATGGATTCCAAATAATGTCCAAACTTCTGTCTGTTCTGTTCCTCCTCAAGATAGTGATATGAGTGCCACATTTATTGGTAACTCTACCTCTATTCAGCAATTATTCAAGAGAGTTGGTGATCAATTCAGTGCTATGTTCCGTAGAAAGGCTTTCTTGCATTGGTACACAAGTGAAGGTATGGATGAGTTAGAATTCACCGAAGCTGAATCAGATATGCATGATCTTGTTGCCGAATATCAACAATACCAAGAAGCTGGTATCGATGATGATGACGATGAAATGGGTTATGAACAAGAAAATTATGCGGAAGAACCAGTTCAAGAAGAATTTGAAAATTAAGAAATATCAACCAATTTATAATTTATTTGCTTGCTTAATCAACTTTTTATTATTTTCTTATTCATGTTGTTGTCATTATTGTTTTTAAATTTTTTCAAGAATAAGGAAAAAAGAATTCGGTAATTTGAAAAATGGATAATGGTTTATTTCCATATGAATATTTCTACTTCTCAATATTTGTTTTTATCTGTTGATCTCCCTTTTTTTAGATACCTTTATTTTATTTACCATTACTATTTCCCACATATTTTTCAATTATTATTTTTTATTTTTCTTGATCCTTATCAAAAGAAAAATTCAAATTAATCAAAACAAGAAATTTGCTATATACTTATATACTAATATTTGTAAATCTATCTATATTTTATCTAGATATTAGACATTATCAAATGAGTCGATTGAAATTAAAGATATTGAAAGTGCAACATTATCTGGTTCCAACGCACATAACCATCCTCAAGAGTTCTTCGCAGAATATTTTATTGGGGGTGCCGGCCACTCTTTTTTTTTTAACTTGGAAAGAAGGTTCTATTATTGTTTGTAATCGTCGTGAAGAACGAAAACAAAACTAAGAGACATATGATATTCAGTTAGGGGATGTTGGCGAAGATAGTGGAACCAATTTATTACTAATTTTTCATAGATCATTTGAATAATCTGAATTTGTTTGAAAATTGAAGCTTTACAAAATAATTGCAAATAGTGGGACAATTCAAAACAGAACAAAGCAAAACACAAATATAATTCACTAATGTTAAGTTCGCGGCAGAAGAAGGAGCTTGACTGTGCGGTCTTAGAATATTTAAGGGACAAAATTGACACAGATACTTGCGAAAGACTTCAGCGGCAACTCAATATACCAGTTGGAGGGAATTCAGGTGGGGCTCATGATAGTTCTAAAGCCAATGGTTCAATCACAAGTAATATTCTTGAGAAAAAATGGAATGCTGTTATTCGTCTTCAAAAAAAAATCATGGAGTTGGAGACACAAGTAAACGAACTTTCGACGAACAATGATATGTTAGATATTGGTAAATTACAGATACAAGCCACGAAAAAGAAACTAAATTGGATACCTAGTCGGCCAGCAGCAATTTTACAAGCACATAAATCGTCAGTGGCGTGTATAGATATTCATCCAATACTAGCGGAATTAGCAGTTGGTCTAGGCGATGGGACAATTGTAGTGTGGGACATGTTAAACCATACGGTGCCATTGAAGGTGATAAGCAATGCACATAGTAAGCAGGTGAACTGTATTAGATACTCGCGAGCCCCTGTGAAATTTGTGAATGAACCTCAACAGCCAGGGTACGTTGTAGCTTCATGTTCATCTGACTTATATGTTAAAATATGGGATGCTAATGACTGGAACTTGAAACGAACGTTAACTGGGCATGCACATATAGTATCAGAATGTGTTTTTGGTGTGAATAGTGGAGAATTGTTTTCATGCTCTCGGGATGGGAATGTCATCCTCTGGGATATAGTGAGTGGATGGCGTGTAAAAAGTTTTACTGCACATAGTGATTGGGTACGTGCGTTAGATGTGTGTCAACCATTTGATTTGCAACAGATGAATAAGGTTGAAGAAAAAGAAATAGAGATAGATTCATACGTTTTGAGCTGTTCAAATGACCAGAGTGGTCGCTTATCACATGGTAAATCAGGTACAGGGCTAGCTATGATAATTGGACATAATCATGTGTTAGAAGACATCAAATTTGCACCATATTCTTCCTGGAAATATCTCGACGGACTACTTAGAATTAAAATGGGCAAGTCCCAGGAAACTATGGAGGACCAAGAAGACGAAAAGGTACACAAGAAGTTGGGGTTCAAATATTGCGCAACATGCTCAAGAGATGAAACTATTCGATTATGGAAGTTGCCGCTTCCTGTGCTTCGAGCACACAGAGATCCTACGCCGAGCAGCAATCCTATTGCTGAATGCATTGCCGAGTTGAAAGGACATAGTTCATGGGTGAGATCTATTCAATTCCATGCAGGAGGCAAGTACTTGTTTAGTGGATCAGACGACAAAAGCATCAAAGTCTGGGATCTAAGCGGTGCAGCAAAGTTGGGTGTTGTCAAATGTATAAGGACGTTGAGCAGTGGTCATGACGGATTTGTGAATTGCATTAAGTTTGCAGACCCTGTGTTTGATAGCAATGCCTCGGCTAAGATAGATGAGGACGACGAGGAAGAGGAAGAAACAGTATTGAACAACTCTATTAGAACAATGTTTGTCAGCGGCAGTACCGATAAAAAAGTCTGTATATGGGGGTAATGATGACCAAGCATTTTACAGTGCGATAATCCATGTAACTGCGGCTACAAAGAATAGTTATCATTTTCATTTTCATTTTCATTTTTTTTTTTTTTTTTTTTTTAATTTTTTCGCTGACTCCATATTGTATATATATATATATATATATATAAAAGATGAAGTATTGTCAAAAGGTTGACGTTTAGCTTGAAATGTTTTGTCTATAAACCTCAGCCTACTGCCATGGAAACTAACTGGAAATAAGTCAAAAATTCGTGTAGGGTTTTTGCCTCAATAGATGCAATCATTGAGTCATCGGATGCTTAATGATGAATGAAGATTTTATATGAAATATGGAAATCTGATAACAATAGAGATGGCTATTCAATTCACAGGAGATGTATTATTTATTGATAATTTATTGTTCATGTTGAGAATCGAGAATATGAAAAAATACTTATAATTTATGGTGTACAGATGCACAGATGTATGATGTAGTAAATGTATGGTGTAGTAAATGTAAGTGGGTAAGACTGTTTGATGTTGCAAAGGTACGGGTGTAATACTTTGTGCAAAGTTTGAAACACAGTTTTTATATATATATATATATATGAAGATTCAAATAGAATTTATCTATATGTATGTAGTGCATGATAAAAAACAATAATTTCTGTGGTGTCCGCTCATATTTACTATTGAAAATTGACAAAATTTTCAAAAGCATTAGTTTTTTTAATTTTTTCCGGTTTTATAATTTACAGAAAGTCTATTTCGGGTAAATGAAATGCATGTTTTAGCCTCGCAACAGCTTTAGTTACCTGAGATGAAAATCTTGTACAGGTGAATTACGCTCGTATCAATACCAAAAAAAAGTATGGAGTTTGAGCCAAAAATACGAACAACAAGACATAGAAATAATAGCTACAAGTAACCCACAGTACAACAATGTACAGTAAAAAAATATACTAATGATAAAGCAGAATAACGAATGTACAATAAAAAAGAGAACAATAAAAAGCATAATAAATAAAAAATATGAAAAAGTATAATAAAAACTGATCAGTTGAATTACAACGGTTTTGTTCTCAAAAAATAAAATAGGGTTGTAAAATATTTAGAACTCCTAGAATAAATAAGCTCATAACAACAGACTTGTAGGTGAAATTAAAATGCTAAGGGTTGTCAGGAATCTACATTTTCTTTTTTTCAGCGTTAGAGGTTACGTATTACCAAAATAAAAACAGAGATGAAAAATGACCAACAGAAATTTAAAAGCTCAGAAAAGTGAAAAAACAGTGATAAAAAAAATTAAAAAAGAGCAAAAGAAAAAGAGAAAGCTAATAGAAATGCTAAACTAATATTATTATATAAAGAGAAAGTCAACTATAAAATTGGTAAACAAGAAATTACGATATTAAAAAAGCTGATATATGATAGCAAAGGAAATAATAAAGTTAATATTTATAAATGCTAATAGATAGAAAATTTAATAAATGCAGTAATAATAGTATTTTTCAATCTAGGAGTACGCGCCCCGTCCTTCTGGCCTTCTAAATTAAGTAATTTGTCTGCCTGTATCTTAATAACAGCCATGGAGCTTATTTTTGATGGTGGCCACTCACATTTTTTTTTTTTATTTTTTTTTATTTTTGTGCGAGAAGCAAAGTGAATCACAATTAGCTAACTGATCAAAATTTCATTTCTTTACACATATTTTAACACTCTAACCCTTAAAATATTCCTACTATCAGTCAACTCCAACTCAATCGTGGAAATCTGAAGTCGATGAATGCTTTTACATTATTCGTTTGAGCCTCTCTTTTAATATTTTCCTGATCTCACCTCTGATTATTTATCTAGTTTCTCTGTCGATTCTTTTTTTCTATAATTGCTTGATCCTTTTTCCAATTTTATTTGCTTTAATTTTTTTTCTCTTTGACTGTTTTTCTTTTTGCTTCTTGGACTCTTGTTTGTTTTGTCAAATCTAGCCTTGAAAACATATTCGACTTCACATTTGCCAATAATTCTTGATACAGTCTGAGATTTCACAAATCATCATTCCTTGGCTGTTTTTTCCCCTTCTTCTTGTTCATAACAGAGATTGTCAGAGTTCTGGGCTTTTCACCTTCGATTTGCTGTTTTCTGTTCTTATACGCGTTTGCTTTGTTTTTCAGACTCTTTGCGTCCACTCAAAGCTAAAAGTTTCCTGTTGGTTTTCTTGTCCTCGTCGTATGTGTGTATATTCAGCTAGCAGCACAGAGAAACTGCCCCTTTTTGTCCCTTCAATTGCATCTATCCGTCTGCTCTTCCTCTTATTAAATTACTAGACATAGATCTTTGCTTTTTGCTGCTGTGTTGTGCTGCTCATTCTTAGCTTCCCCATCTTAATTCCAGCTTTTTACTGATATTATTCGCTTGTTGATATTCCCATCTTTATTCAGAATGCCGAACAATATCTCCAAGACTGCTGATGTCACTCAGAAACAAGCATCAAGACCATTCAATAAAAGTCAATTTATTTGGTTTCTTCTGCATTTGCTAACACTATGTTTAACCATTTTGTACGCCTTCTACTCTCTTTTTTTGTTTTCCTCCTCCTCTATGCCCCAAACGCTTTTCACGCTTTCTACATTTTCTGTGGCTTCTCTGTTTGCCATAGTCCTTTTTAAAAGCTATTCATACGAGAAGATTACCAAAATCTTGGTGTCCCGGCCCTTGTCTCTTCTTAGAAACTCTAATTTCTTGTACTTGTTTCTTGTGGCCCTTTATCGCACGCAGTTTTCCAACATATTTGCTTATGTCTCTGTGGCTTTGTATCCCTTCGCCATTTACTCCATGTTTCATTGTATTGGCTACGTGACTTCAGAATTGTATTGGTTTTTTCCAGAGTCAGTCATCTCTTTTTTGAAACGATTCCACTCAAAATTTTGCCAAAACTCCTTGAATTTGGCTGCAAACACAGAATTATATATTTTGTTACAGATAATATTCGTGAATCTCAGAAATTGGATAGTCCTTAAAAGCAGCTATCTTTCTGGAATCTGGGTCTTTTTTTGCTACTTGATGTTTCTCAAATTGAGATACGACGAAAGCCCGCAGATGAAAATAATTGTCTCCATGTATGATTACCAAATATCTATGTTTTTCAATACCAGGATGCCGCCATGGGTTTTCAGAATATGGTACAATCTCAGGTTCAGAATGATCCAATTGTTATCGTTAATTAGAGTGTGACATAACCTGCGCAAGCCTTGAAAAATTCAAGAACGATAGAGTTTTCCCCATGGTCAATGTTTCACATTTCTGCTCATCTCATCTATCTCATAAGGTTATTGCACTTCTGAACACTACTAGCCTCAAATATTGTGAGCTAGATTGGCTTTCCTAGCTATGCTGGTTTCCTGCTTTTACGAGATTGATATTCCTTATTACTAAATTATTACTGTTATTATTATTATTGTTATTATTGTTTTCATTATTGTTATTATTCTTATGTATGTATATACCTGTATATATATTCCACTTTTTGGTTCGTTTGTTTTTTCTTTCCTAGCTTTGATTTGTTTTATTTAGTATCTGCTATTACTTATATTTGATATTTAGCATCTGCTATTACGTAGATTGGTTATCTATTTCTAATTCTTCTCAATGTGGTGGTGATGCAGTATTTCGTGTAGATCATGGATCATATTGAGATCCCAACGATCATCCATTTCCCTGCCCGGAAAATCCGTTATAGTCATTCCGCCCAAAAGAAAAATAAAGCATACGGAGAATCCTGCAACATGCCGTATCTGCTGAATGACCGACGGATAGTAAAATCAGAATAAAGTCCCTCGTAAAATATAGCAGTTTATTGATAAAGATAAAAAAAAAAAAGCTTAAAAAGAAAAAAAGACACACAACCACCAACATAAGGAGAAAAAAGCACCAAAGAAAAACAACAAAAAAAATTAAAAACCACAAAAAAAACATACAAAAAAAAATATATATATTTTTACAGTAGCAAAATGGTAATGGTTTTACCACCCACTCAGAAGAAAGATCCTAAACTTGTTACATTGCCATCATAATATCTTGACCAAGGCGATAAATTTGTTATTATTGGACCCATAATATATCGATACCATAGATATATTATTATTTATTTACTGAAATATTTAAGTAATACCTTTATATATATTATAAATATTGCAAAATGAACAGCGACTACGACTACTTATTCAAGCTTTTGCTTATCGGTGATTCAGGTGTTGGTAAATCCTGTCTTTTGCTCAGATTCTCAGACGATACATACACGCAAGACTATATCAGTACCATTGGTGTTGATTTTAAGATCAGAACCGTTGAACTTGATGGAAAAACTGTGAAGCTTCAAATTTGGGATACTGCTGGCCAAGAGCGTTTCAGAACCATCACGTCTTCCTATTACAGAGGTGCCCATGGTATCATTATTGTTTACGATGTCACCGACATAGAATCTTTCAATAACGTCAAGCAATGGTTGCAAGAAATAGACAGATATGCCACGGGTGGTGTTAAGAAGTTGCTTGTCGGTAACAAGTCCGATTTGGTAGATAAGAAGGTTGTGGATTTCAACCAGGCCAAAGAATTTGCAGATGCTTTGGACATTCCAATTTTGGAAACTTCTGCATTGAACTCCAATAACGTTGAGCAAGCGTTCTTGACCATGGCTAGACAAATCAAATCCCAAATGGCTTCTTCCGCTGGACTGGACGCTGCCGGTAGCGACAAAGCAAAACTCAATATTTCCAGCGGCCAATCAATCGGTAACTCTCAAGCTAACGGCTGTTGCTAATCACTATTTGCTACTGGCTTTTGTGAAATCATTTCCTCATTTCTAAATTTCCGTTAACCCTGAATCTTATATTTTATGTCTCAACCCTTTAATTTTATTTATATTAATTAATTTTTTTATATTATCATTTAATTATCACTGTTGTTAGTTCCGTGCATGCTGGCCGAGCATCGCTCGCTTTCTTTGTTATCATTCTTTGATTCTACATACTCAGCTTCTTTGCTTTTGTTTTCGATATATTGTTTTTTCTATCAGTTGATTAACATAATCCAGAAAAGAATCACACAAGATAAAAGAATCTGGCTATTGGTGCTTGGTTAACAAAACTGCACTGACCAACCCTTACAGAACTAGTATTACAGATACTTACACTTTATACTTTCATATATACTGCCATATATAATGCCTGTAACATAGATCATGGCATTTCCTGAAAGTAAACGTTAAATAAATGTTTCATTTATCCAACGATCCCAGTTGCTTCTAGCAATTTTTTTTGACTAACACAGCAAATCATTCTTAATAGGTCGGAAATTAATAGTATTACTATATTAAGTTTAATCACAATAACTTCTAATATATATTCATAATAAAAATTATTTGTAAGTCTACATGCATTGAATTATTATAATCATTGTGTTTGCAATTGAAACCAAAGAATCAGCCTCCTAATGCTAATTATTCTAGACTTATCTTTTTTGTGAAGAGATTAGCCGACTTAGCTATTTTTTTTCTTCTCTCATAAAATGTTTTGCATGCGCTAGTTGTACGAAATCAAATTATGCTTTTCATTATTTTTGAATAAATATTCAGTCAAATCATGAAGTGTAGTACAACTACTTACGAGGACTTTTATGATATATACATAAATTTAACCGATAAATTGAAAAACAATACGATTTCTCGAGCACAATTTTAGCTTTTCTATTTTGTTTTTGTCGATTCTTGCTTTGAATTTCCTTCAGTTGGATAACAAGGGCACAAATAAAATAACCAAATAGAAAAGACGCCGAGTTTTGCCGAAGGAGAACTGAAGTTGCGATTATGTTCCAAAGAAACAACAAGCGATCAGATGATGAAGAATTGTCTTCGATTTCCAGATATATGGGCTTACCGCTACATGAGCATGATCTAAAACCCAAGAAAAAGGCCTGGTTTTTTCCAAGGCTTTTCCAAAATTTCACTCAAAGAACAAGGATTCGTGAAATATATCCGTTGTTATACATTATAGCAATCGTAGTTCTTTTATTTCTAAATAAGAGGCAATATACGTATAATAGGGCCTTGTCGAAACTAACATCATCCAAAAACCCGTCACTTTACTTGCATCGCCCAAGCACAATCGTGAATTATGAAGAAGACAATATAGATTTGAATAAGCAGACGAGAGTTTCAGGTGACTCCGTATGGCAGTTGAACGATGATACTGTGGACTTTTATGACTTGGCTAAATTTCAAGGCGTGCCTACAGATAATGATATAATTCTAATGTTGATTCCTCTTAGAAATGCTGAGCATGTATTACCTTTAATGTTTAAGCATTTGATTAATTTGGATTATCCGCATGATAGAATAGACCTTGGATTTTTGGTGAGCGATTGTTCTCCTGAAGATAACACCTTACAGATGTTAGAAGAATTTAGCATTTATTTACAAAACAATACCTTTCACGAATTCATCACGGACAAAGAATTGGAAATTGAAGAGGCGACTCAAGGAAATGAAAAAGACAATTATTTGAAATATATGAACCAAGAGTATTTAGAAAAAGTGCAGGAACAATTCTCAGAGAAAGAGATTCATAAACATAGGTATTTTAACAAACCTTTTAGATCTGTTCAGATCATCGAGAAAAACTTTGGTCAACTGATTGGTCAAGGATTCTCAGATAGACACGCAGTAAAGGTTCAGGGAATTCGTAGAAAGCTTATGGGACGTGCACGTAATTGGCTTCTTTCTACATTGATTAAACCATATCATTCATGGGTCTTTTGGAGGGATGCAGATATTGAGATGGCTCCGCTGACTATTCTTCAAGATCTTAAAAAATTCAATTATGATGTTATGGTTCCTAATGTTTGGCGTCCACTTCCGGAATTCCATGGCGGTGAGCAACCATATGATTTAAATACATGGATTGAGTCGCAGCCTGCTCTTGAGCTTGCTTCCACGTTAGATGAAGATGACGTGATTGTCGAGGGATATGCTGAATATCCAACATGGAGAGTTCATTTGGCTTACATCAGGGAACCTGAAGGTGATAAGGATGCTGTAGTAGGTATGGACGGAATTGGTGGAGTGTCTATTTTGGCAAAAGCTAAGGTTTTTAGACACGGTGCTCATTTTTCTGCTTTCACTTTTGAAAACCATGCGGAAACGGAAGCATTTGGTAAAATGTCGAAGAAGATGGGATTCCAGGTAGGTGGTTTGCCTCACTATGTTGTGTGGCACATTTATGAGCCTAGTGAGGATGATATTAAGGATATTGCATTAATAGAGGCCAAGGGTGGTATGGAGGCTTGGAAAAAGGAACAGGAAGAGAAAAAGAAAAAAGAAGAGGCAGATGAGAAATCTTCAGACTAGAAAACAGGGAAACTGAGACAAAAATGCTTGAAAGAGAATAATCTAGCAATTGAAAAGATATTACTCTAAGAACAGAATGATTTGGCAATTTAGTATTAGAACGTTTAAAAGTAGCTGCAAATCATACATTCAACAAACTGAAAATGATAAAAACATAAGCTCATCGACTTTAACGGTTTAATGTGTCATTGAAACTTTATATTTAGCTAAATTGACCTAATACCTTTACCTCTTCTTCACACTCTTCTTTACTCAAAAACTATTCACAGCATCAATTTTTTTTCTAATGATTTTATAATCTTCAATTACATTACATAATACACAAGAAATAGACGTTAACTTTCATTTTTAATGTATTTGTTTGCTTTAATCCAAATGTTTTTGTTCAATCTGAAGATCCCTTAGATGATACTAAGGTATGAATGATGCAATCAAGAACTTTACAAAAACCAAATCACGTGAAGCACATGAAAAGAAGCGCGTATAAGGTGTTTCATATTTCCTATCCGGGTAATATAAATTCGAAATAATACTAATGTTTTATGCTGAAACTCTATTTAAGGCCAGCCAGCAGAATTTACATCTTGCAGATTGTGCGTTGTGATTCGTTGTCTTTTTTCTTCTTTCTGTAGGTACGAAATATACGGATTCATAATGACAAATATTGATTATCAAAAGGATTGTACAGTATGTAATTACAATGTTCTTTAAATACATGCTGCCTGCCACTTTTTCTTCTCTGAAAACACAAACACATCTAACTTGCTCAAGTAATTGAATAGGGATTATTAAGTTGTTGAAACTCTAGAATATATAAAGCGTCGAGTATAAACGTATATTAATATATACCAAAAAAAAAGAACTCAATATCAAGTTGAATTCTACCATTTGCCTTCTTACCATCCTCGACCACAAGATAAGTTCGTGCGAGCTGAAGTCATATTGTCAGAATAAAGAGTTTGAAAAACCAAATACAAATTCAAATATAACATAGAATTTTCAAGAAGAAAAAGAAACCAATATAAAAAATTGCAACTTCACCATAGGAGTAAACTCTAACAGTTTTCATTTCGTTTTCTATTCTTCTAGCTCTTCATAAGTTTCTCATTCTACAGCCATCGCTTTTGCAGCATTTTTAACGTCCTACTTATATCATAAGCTCGGTCATAATTGCACAAATTCTTTCATTCCTTTCTTCCACGTTTTTTAATTCTTTTTGCAGAAAATTTTCAATAATATAGATATCTTGCATCAATAATGGGCGAAGAACCAAGACAAATATCTTTTAACGTCTCCGACTACTACCAAATATTAGAGGTCGTCGGTGAAGGTGCCTATGGTATTGTTTGTTCTGCTGTGCACAAGCCTACTGGCCAAAAAGTCGCTATAAAAAAAAATAGTTCCTTTTGAAAGATCAATGTTTTGTCTCAGAACTTTGCGTGAATTAAAATTATTGAAGCACTTCAATCATGAAAATATCATCAGTATATTGGATATTCAAAAGCCTTTATCTTATGAAACTTTCACTGAGGTGTATTTCATTCAAGAGTTGATGGAAACAGATTTGCATAGAGTTATCAAAACACAGCAATTAACTGATGATCATTGCCAATATTTCACGTATCAAACTCTTAGAGCATTGAAAGCTATGCACTCCGCATCAGTGTTGCACAGAGATTTGAAACCATCCAATCTTTTATTGAACGCCAACTGTGATTTGAAAATCTGTGATTTTGGTCTTGCCCGTTCTATAGCTTCTTCTGAAGATAATTTTGGTTTTATGACTGAGTATGTCGCTACAAGATGGTATAGAGCACCAGAGATTATGTTGACTTTCCAAGAATATACCACCGCTATAGATGTCTGGTCTGTGGGCTGTATCTTGGCCGAAATGCTTAGTGGCAAACCATTATTCCCAGGTAGAGATTACCATAATCAGCTTTATTTAATCATGGAAGTTCTTGGTACCCCATTGATGGAAGACTATTATGGTATCAAATCTAAAAGAGCTAGAGAATATATTAGATCATTACCATTCAAGAGAAAGATTCCTTTCGATCAAATGTTTCCTAATGCCAACCCTTTAGCTTTGGACTTATTAGAAAAATTATTGACTTTTAACCCAGCTAAGAGAATAACTGTTGAAGATGCTTTGAAACATCCATATTTGAAATTATACCATGATCCTAATGATGAACCTAACGCCGATCCTATCCCTAGCGATTTCTTTGATTTTGACAAGAAGAAGGATGAAATCAGTTTGGAAGAATTGAAGCAATTGTTATATAAGGAAGTGATGGCTCCTCTTTATTAACTTTGTTCAAATTAATGACTTTCTACTTTTTTTCTGTTAAAAATACTTAGATAATCTGTTACTCAATTTTATACATGTGAACGAACAACATAATTGAAAAGTACGAACAACGGAATTGAAGAAAAAAAAGATGTCAGACAATATTACAAATAATGAATAAACAATAATTATAAGCCCTTAAATAAGCATATATTTGTAGAATAGTTACATTTGGTCGAATAACCCCATGCAATTAAAATTGTAGATTAAAAGAGCATAATAACATTTCTAGCACAAAAGATAATAAATAATCAAACTTATAGAAAATAACAGATAGTTTATAGTTTAAAAAAAAAAAAATTGACTATTGAACAATCAAACTTATAATTTGCTGGAAAAATATCTAACAACCTCATCAATACTTTTGGCAACATAGTCGACGTTATTTTCGTTCAAACCTGCAACAGAAGCTCTACCATTACCTGTTAAGTATACAGCATGTTCTACTTCTAATCTTTGAACTTGTTCTGGAGTTAAACCAGTAAAAGAAAACATACCAATTTGTGTAGATATATGGTCCCAATTGCCAGGGGTCTTGTATTTTTCATGGAGCAAACTTGTCAATTTCTTTCTCATCGCACCAATACGACTACTCATAGTGATAAGGTCCTTCTCCCACTGCTTTCTCAATACTGGATCAGATAAAACAAGAGCAGCAATCTTGGAACCGTAAGCTGGAGGGTTGGAGAGTTCGGATCTAGTAATTTTATTAAATTGGGTCTTGATTGCTTGTTTCATAGTTGTGTATTCACCAGATTTGTCCATGACAAGATGTACTGAACCTGTTCTTTCACCATACAAACCTAAATTTTTAGCAAAAGATTGACAAACTATGAATGGAATTTTGTCATTTAATTTTTCGATAGCTAAACGCAAAGCGTATGAATCTTCTTCTAAAGAACCACTGGCAAATCCCTGATAAGCAATATCAAAAATAGGAAAATGCTTTTTGGCAGCGATAGCGTCGAGGATAGAATTCCACTGAGACTTGCTTGGGTCTAAACCTGTTGGATTATGGGCCACAGCATGTAAAAGAAAGATTGAACCTTCTGGGGCTTGATTGATTGTATCCAACATTTCTTCAAATCTCAATGACTTTGTTGCACCGTTCCAGTAAGGATAGGTTTTAGTTTCAAAGCCACAAACTTGAAAAATTTGTTTGTGATTTGCCCAAGTAGGATCAGATAGGTAAATAGATTTCTTGCTGCCATTGGAATTAAAAAATCTACTCAAAAAGATTCCTGTAAAATGAAGAGCACCTGTACCGGACAAAGTTTGAGACGAGATAGTACGAGCAGCTATATCAGTGTTAGAACCAAATAAAACTTTCAATGACTCATCCAAAAATTGCTGGTTACCCCCGATAGGCAAATATTCGTGATTGTACAAT
The DNA here is from genome assembly GCA_031125705.1 of Saccharomycopsis babjevae. Classification (NCBI taxonomy): domain Eukaryota; kingdom Fungi; phylum Ascomycota; class Saccharomycetes; order Ascoideales; family Saccharomycopsidaceae; genus Saccharomycopsis; species Saccharomycopsis babjevae. The sequence continues at coordinate 50,218 of JASTVB010000064.1, read as the reverse complement.
GGGTCGTTTTGGAGTCTTGCCTCGGCAGCTTTAACTGAAGGTAAAACCCATGGCTTACCATTTGAATCACGGTAGGCCCCGATACCCAAGTCGACCTTTTGAGGTCTGGAATCTTTTGCCATTCTAGCCTTGAGACCAAACAATGGATCTGGTGGTAATTGATTGATTTCAGTGAAAAAAGTGGACATTTTGCGGTTCAAGATGAAAGATTCTGGAAATGAGATTGCAGTTAATGTATTGGATCGTACAAACGGAAAACTGTATTTGGCTGCTGTTATTGAGCGCAGCTTGGTCTTCAAAATAGAAACTGTATAACTAGGAGATAGAGTTTTCAGAAGAAGGATCATCTACCGAATACAATAAAGTAAAAAAGGAGAAAAGAAATAAATAATAAATTATAAGATATGTGGTGATTTCACAGAAAAAAATATATAGGAAATTTATTATGAGATTTTTCTAGTAGGTGAAAAATTCAATCTGTGAGAACGATGAGTAAAAATTGAAAATCAGTGCAATTAATGAGTGACTAATACTGATATTTTTTTTTTTGTTAGCACGTATGAGTTGCTATTTGCGGCGGTTATGTGTGTTTTGTGTCTTAATGAATGGTCGATGACTCAATTAGTCGATTTTTGGATATGAATATTTAACAGCTTCTGAGTTTTGATATGGCAATAAAATATAATACTAAAAACAAAAAACAAATAAAGAAAGCAAAAAGGGCATAATTCTACAAAAATTTATGAAGATTGCAACAAGTATTTATAATAACTGTAGTGGGACATGTAATAAAAAGAAGAAGAAGAGCAGCGGTTGGATAGAGCCTCTGTTCATTTGTGTCATTTTATAATTATAAAAAAAATTTGGCAGAGATTAATGCCAGTATGTGGGACCGGGACAACGGCAGACACAAGAAGCAGTTAATCAAGTGAATATTTAATGAGAAACGACCCAACTCAGCATTCCGATGTACTATAAGGAAAACGTTAATAAACTATCTATACCTAGGGTCACAACTGCGTTCATGTGAACATCCAGGCGAGCATGTCTGAACCCCCCCCCCCCCCCCGCAAGCGAACAAGCCTAAAAATAGTGCCGATCAGGTATAGAATATCTCACAGGCAGGAAGAAGTCGGGCAATATTTTGTTTTTCGAGTAAGAGACCAGGGTAAAGTAACCAGATAGGTAATAACCCTACCCAGCCTTGCTGACGAAAATACAGGCCGCATTTGCAGACCACTGTTCACCCTACGTGGCTTGCCCCTCCGTCTTGCCTGGCTGTTCGGCCGTCTGCTGACGCTACTCTCTGTTTATCTACGCACATTTACTCTCTGGATGACCCAGGGCCTGCTGTACCTTCCCCATGGAATTCCAGAGAGTTCGACCTAGGGCAAGCCAAGCCGTTTCTTGCGATGCTAACCTATTGCATGTACACATACATGGACATACAGAATATTAAAGATTACCAAGATACGTACCTTGTTGATTATCAGCAAATAAACAGTACAGTGTCTGCGGACTCTATCTTCTCGGGTTTCCGAAACTTGATCTAGCACTCCGCAAAATATCTTATTCTTCTCCAGAAATTTCTTTTCACAGCAGCGGGTTGTCCATCGAACAACATTATTACAATGTATTTGGAACAAAAACAAAAGAAAAGCATGAGGTCGGAGTATATCGGGAGCCCATGAAGGATTTTGCGTGGTAGTACTTCGTTAGTGATATATCTTTCAAGATCATCTTAACCTAGAACAAATTCATTCATAGAGGGACCAAACTACTGTTTTTTGAAATAAAGTCAGTCCGAAGATCTACAATAATAAACAATAGGTCAAACAAATCGAGGCTGTCTCCCATCTTAGAATGCTTATTCAAAAGTTACTAACATGAAGATCCCAATGCCCATCAGCCAGGGCTATAAAATAAAATAAAGTAAAAATAAAAACAAAAAAAGAGTAGTTTATACTATGTCAATCTATGCTTCCACGACACTGATTCACGACATTGATTCTGATCAGGCTATCTTGCCTTGACATATTGTAATCACAAAATTGTTGCAGCAATTCCTGCAATTATTTAAATTTTATTACGCGTATTTCTAGGAAACTAATCAAGTGAAAAATGTTAAGTGAAAAACATGTTGAATGCAATGAAAGCATTTTAAAAAGTAGGTATCAACGAAAATCAAAAGAGACTATAATTTACAGTAAAAGTGGTAGCAAAGTGTTAAGAAAATAAATTATATCAGCGCAATTCAATCACAAACTTGATCTGTGCTATCTCAGGCCTTATACATGCCTTATGATTGTGTTGCAAAAATGTATAACTATGGAATGTATATCTTACTGTAACCCTCTATCAGTCTTCTGCAACAAACACATCGGTCAAACTCTCTTACCATTAAGCTCACTCGACACTCTTCACAAATAGCCAAACATTTGCATGGCCAAAGTATGATTTGTCTGGGATTCATTTGACAAATGGCACAAGTGTACTGTTTCGCAATATTCTCCTGTTCATCATTTTCTTGGCCAGTTTTCTCCTTTTTTTCTTCTTCCTTCTCGAGGAGCAACCGGGCCAATTTTTCAACATCAGTCTTAGGCAAGTCGTCCTTATTACCATTATCGAAAATCATTCTATATTGCTGTCTAGTAATTGGCACATCCCTATCTAACAATAAGTGATTTTTCATAATGTCTTTCACCGATTCATCAAACTCCATCATATTCTCTGCTACTTCTTCTTCTTCCCTTTCATATATAGAGCCAATCTGAGGAATACTTACATTTCTCTGTTCAGTAGAAAGACCCAACAACCTATAAAAATCCTCAACATTAAATAATTCCAGAAGAAGATTTCTCTTTTTCACAGTCTCTTCTATCTCATCATTGAACTCATATTCTTCTTCACCTTCAAATTCATCATAATCATCTTCTTCTTCTATAGAGTACTCGTCGTCATCATCATCATCATCGGGCGCTAATTTACCTTCTAATAAACTTTTATAATCAATGCCATTATTAATCCTTTCATAAAATAGTACTCCATTGTTATTATCTTCTTCTTTATTCAATTTTGTCTTCTCCCCTTGATTTCCAGCTGAATCCCCAGTACCGCTGAGCTGTTTGCTTCTTTCCTCCTCTTGGTATTTGTTTTGAAATTCTTTGTTTCTAAAAATGATGCAGTACAAAAAATTAGTGAAAATTCTTAATAATTCCCCTGACTCATTAATAGTTCTTATGATTCTCAATTTGGGTTTGTCCTTAATCGTATTACCTTCAGAGTTTTCCCCATTCTCAACTTGTAAATCAGGCGCCGTAGCATACTCTAGCAGATATGGCTGCTTATCAACCTCCTCGGCTTTCTCAATCTTCTTGTTATCCTTAGTATTTGAGTTTTGTTTCTTCGATTCATTTTGTATTCTCAAAAGCTCGTGAATTAACCAGGTATCTTTACGAAGACACACGTAGCTAACATTTCTAACATATGATCTATTAACAGATGATACTAATGTGGCCATAGACAATTTCAGCGTTAATGATAAAAAGTCATCACTGTCTCCCATCAAGTTTAAATTGTTCATATTCAAACTTACTGATGAAGATGAATTTCTGGATCCATTGTCTAGATTTGTACTCCAAGAGCATATCCACGAAATCACATAGATAAAGGAGGACATGCTGATAATGAACATATTAATAATTTGAGAAGCACACACTATAGCAAACACAGTCGGATATGCAGCTTGCCTGCCAATATAAAAGCTATTTAACCAATAGGCACAAAAGGGAATATGAATCATACAAGACAAAGCCAATTTCCATTGAGGCCTATTAAACATCCGAGACAAATGAACAGCAATATTTTCAAGGATCAATACTATGCATAATACTAAAAATTCCTTAGTTGGTGCTATGGTTGTTTCAAATAGTTGTACAGTACCGTTGTTGTCAGAAACCATACTTGAAATGGTGAAAATATTTTCCTGGTGGAATTCATGGAAATTCACAGATATTTCAAAAATTGACATGGCAGACATAGATATTAATCTTGATTGCCCAGATATGCATGTGCAAAAGCTTTCCACTATTTGGGAAAGACAAAGCATAGTGAACAATGTAGCCAAGAAGGATGTCGAAGGCCCAATATTTCCAAATTTAAATGATGGTGGTGGAACTAAAGAACTGACAGATTGCAAAGGAAAGCTAGACAGGAAGTTTTTTGCTGAGGTGGTAGTGTAATTAAGAATAGATGTAGCTGAACCCACGTATATGTTTTCGTAATTCTCTACAACAAAAGAGGTTAAATTTTCAGACATTGGAGCAAGCAGCAATAAATCGGGCCCAACAACGCTCGTACCATTTGCAAAGGTGAAATTTGTAGTGGGTATGGTGAATTGCAACCAGTCTCTGGTATTGATAATCGAATCATAACTGCCAAAATACTTATTGAAAAATGGCAGATAGCAATTCATAGCCACTAGCACCCTATGCAATTGTAACAACAAAATGATTACCATCGTAAAACGAAACATGAACTTAATGAAAGGTTGCCATTTTTGTATTACATATGTACCTAGCCATCTATACTTCCACTTAATATAAGCAAAATAGCTGAGATTGTGCTCATTGGAAGAATCAACTTCAAAAACTAAGTCCGAATTTCTGTCAAATATGAAGCGTGCACGAGGTCTTAACTGCTGCTGCTGTTGTTGTTGCTCTTGCGGACCGTTGTTTCCGCGAGGAAAGTTGTTGTTGGCATTAAACTGTTGAAGAATGATAAATCTGATCCGATTCAACGCTATTCCTACCAATATGCAAGAGATGGCATAAGGAGAGAAAAAGTAGCTGACAAAGATATAGATGGAGAACTGGCGGTTTGGAAACTCTGATTCTTCGAATTGCTTTACGATGGAACTTCCTATTGTCTCAAGCAAGCCTAAAAGATCTAGCGATATCGCAACCATTCTCTGCAATGTGAGCTTATCTGTTCTATGTTGGCTTCTCAATTGCAAGTCTGCGCTCTCGTCTTGTATATACTGTTTCTTGGGGGTGGGGTAGACTTTTCCCGTTTTTTTCTTTCTCACAGTGACTTTGCTACGCTGCTCTGTTTGACTTTCGCCTTTTTTTTCTATTAACGATTGCAGCAGTCACAGACAAATTAAACCTCCAAATACTTTGGATGTCTCTGAGACTTAAGAAGTGTATTCTTACGTTGTAATGGAAGGTGCACCTCTAGTTTGTAATTCCTGGGGAGCCTTTGGGTGTTGTATAAGGTTGCAAATACGTATATTGTGTGTGTAATATTTTATGAAAGATACATACAATATGTGCCACAGTGAAGAAAAGGGAACTTTGGAACTTACACACAGGGTTCAGTAACCAAAAAAAGGTTTCATAAATGCATGTCATGTGACTTCTGGAAATTTTCAGCCACTGCCAACCATTTATGGATCTAAAGGTTGATGATACGCTGGTGTTTGGATGTTCAATAAATTGTGGCTTTGGATGTTTTAAAAAATTGTGGTGTTTGGATGTAAGAAGAATTGTGGGTTTGGATGTTATTAACGTCTGGTTATGGGTTGCAAGGGTTGTGAGTTGATATGTATATTATCCACTTTCAACTCTACGTACTATTTTGTCTCAAGATATATTCATCCGAGTGAACCAGGAGAAAAAAAATAAAGAGAAAAGCTCAAATCCGTACCGCAAGACACCCAAAAGCGTATGCAGCACAACAAGATAAACTGACACAGTAGCACGACAAAAAGCTTGAAGCAAAAAAAAAAAAAGGGGCAATGTAGGGTAATGTGGGGTCTCTATTTTCTCATGCATAGTGGTCAGCCATTGCTTACATGGCATTTTCTGCTCTCCAAAATAAGCGGTCCTATTTATGTGAGACTGGGTGGCAAAAATAATATAGGAGAAAAAGCAAACAAATGTAAGAGGTTTTAAAATAAGTTTAACTGAGGATGGTTGTGATGGGATACACGCACTTAAATGACTACGTTGACTATTTTGTTGATGTAGTACTGATAAGATGCCACAAGATTGACACTATCGACTCAGATAATAAAATAAAGTGTGGAAGTTGGCTGGCACTGATAATGACTAGCATCCGCTTTTTTTTTCTGTTTTCTTGTTCTTATCAGAAGACTATAAATATCGCCACATTTCCTTATGTTCCCTACTTGTTTTAATCATCATTTATGGTTTTATACTCTTAACCCACAAACAATCCTTTTTCTTATTTAATCCCGGTTATTGTATCTGTTGATTATAGTGTATCAGCATATATTGTAATCGTCTTTTTTTCTCTTACTCATTCTGACTTTTTTTGACCAGGTTTGCCTACACGTTCGTGCAGATATAACCCGTGAAGATGAAGCTTTCCCAATCTGCCTTAATTCCTCTCGCTGCTGCCTCTGTGGCCCAAGCCTTGGTCATTCCTTCTATTGAAGAAGCTGCCGAGCTTCTCATGGAAGTTGCCGAAGAGATTTCCTCTGGCCAGCGTTACGCTGGCAACTTTGCCTCCTCTGACCTTTTCGAAACTTCTGGCAGGGAGAGCCAAAACTCATTAACCAGCTCTTCGGACTCCTCCACCTCGATTTTCTCGGTCGAATCCCAGGGCTTGCCGATTGTTCCTCATCGTTACATCGTTGTTTTGAAGAATGGCATTACACCTGCCGAGTTTGAATTTCACAAACAAATGGTCAACGCTGAACAAGTCACTGCTGCTGGAAAGTTGATGCATGTCAACCCTGCTCACGAATTTTTCGTGGCATGTTCTGATTCTCCTATGAACGATGTAGCTGGTGGTATCTTACACTCTTTTGATGTCGGCTCTTTAACTGGTTACACTGGTTACTTCTTGGATTCAACCATTGAAATGTTGAAGCAGAACAACCTTGTTGAGATCATCGAAAAGGACTCTTTTGTTCATACCAATGAATTTGAAACCCAAAATGGTTCTCCATGGGGTTTGGCCAGAATTTCTCACCGTGATCCATTGAACTTGGGTTCTTTCAACAAGTACTTGTATGATGGTGAAGGTGGTGAAGGTGTTATTTCTTACATCATCGATACTGGTGTCTTGGATACTCACAAAGAATTTGAAGGTCGTGCCAAGTTGATCGCTGATATTCCAGATGATGGTGCCTTGGATGGTAATGGTCACGGTACTCATTGTAGTGGTACTATCGGTTCCAAGTCTTACGGTGTTGCTAAAAAGGTTCACATCAGAGGTGTCAAGGTTTTGGGTGCCAACGGTAGTGGTACTATGTCAGATGTTGTCAAGGGTGTTGAAGTTGCAGCAAAAGACTATATTGCTGAGGTTAAAAAGTCAGGTTCCAAATTGAAGGGTGCTTCTGCTAATATGTCTCTTGGTGGTGGTAAGTCTCCTTCTTTAGATTTAGCTGTTAATGCAGCTGTAAAGGTTGGATTGAATTTTGCTGTTGCTGCTGGTAATGAAAACCAGGACGCTTGCAACACTTCTCCAGCTGCTGCGGAAAATGCCATCACTGTTGGTGCTTCCACCATCTCTGACTCTAGAGCTTATTTCTCTAATTGGGGTAAGTGTGTGGATATTTTTGCCCCAGGTTTGAATATTTTATCTACTTACATCGGCTCTGACTCTGCTACTGCTACTTTGTCTGGTACTTCTATGGCATCGCCACATATTGCAGGTTTGTTAGCTTACTTCATTTCCTTAACCCCATCAAGCTCTTCTGAATTCAACTCTGTTGAAGCTATCACTCCAGCTAAGTTGAAAAAGAACTTAATTTCTTATGGTACTAGCAAGGCACTTAGTGATGTTGGTGAAGGTTCTCCAAACGTCTTAGCTTACAATGGTGCTGGTGGAAACTTGTCCGATTTCTGGAGTATGCTTTAGATGTTTTAAATTGAGTATAGTTTGGGTTTTTTTAACTTTCTTTTTTGTTTTTCTTTAATTTTTTTATTAATTATTTTTTTACTATTTTGATGTTTTGAATTATTTTATAAAAACATTGTCATTTTTCTTAGGTCTTTGATAAACATATAAACTACGATTTATTTTTATGAATATAATGTAAGAATAAACCAGAAATCCATCGGATGTTGCTTTTTATTATTTTTATTGTTACTAAGTCTTGGCACATCGATCTCGAACGGCTCTTACTATTACAACATCTTACATCGTCAAGTATTCTTGACAAACTTTTCCGTCAAGTAGCATATTTTACTCTCAACACTTGCTCCCAAATCTATTGCTCAATAACTAATCGGAGAGTCGGCCACTTACATATTGAATAACTTGTAAAGAAATTTGGTATATTATTGCTGAAGAAAGATTATACGTTGAATGCCTTCTGAATACTTATATATGAATTAGCTTTGCAAATCTGACGTGAGTTTGATTTTGCAACAAACGTATTATCGTTTGACGTTTGTATGACATCGAATTTTAAATACTCGGAGGTCTCACTCTACAAATTATTGAAACAACATATCCATATATTACTGCAAAAATAAAATCAATATTGTAAAAGTTACTTAAAGTCTTTATAGGACCATTTTTCAGTGACTTTTGGAGTATATCTTCTCTTTTTCTTAACAGGTAATCTGCTTTCAATTTTACCTTTGCTTTGTAAATTTCTCATTTGATCATAAAGTAAATTGCCTTCAGGCTTCAATTTTCTTAAGGAGTCATTCAATTCATCACTAAGCTTGATCTCTAATGCATCATCCATTACATGATACCTGGATCCTAACTTCTCATTTTTTCTTTTCTTAGTTTTACTTTTTTTCTCTAAAATGAGATTCTGCTTAATTTCGACTTCCTTTTCAATGTCTTTCAATCTTTGCAATTCAGTAATTTGCTTCTTTAATTCTTTCAATTCTTGCTCAAGCTTTACTCTTTCCTGATGTCTTTTTTGCTTATTTCTTTTGGTTCTTGTTTTCTTCTTTCTCTCAACAGCTTTATTAACAGAAAGTCCTGTATTTAATTCACTAACGTTTTCACTTTTCTCATCCTCACTGCTATCTTCATTTGCTTCATCGTCTTCTTCACGTTCTTCTTTTTCATCTAATCTAATAATGAGTTCACGAATACTTTCTTGATATGCTTCCAACTCCTTCTTTTTATCGTCTTTGCTTTTTTCTTTGTAGAACTCACTATTTATAAGATCCTTCCAAGATTCCAATGAAGGATTATAGGACTTACCAGAATGAGGAATATTTTCAATCTGCTTTACTTTAACGGGTGGTAGCTTCATAGTTTTTGGAACAACACTGGCTCTTGTATGTCCGTTTGAGCTCTTCTCTTTTAATATATCGGGTATCACTTTCTTTTTACCATTCTTGTCTTCAATAACCTCGTCCCAGACATCCTTCAATTCTGCTTTTGCTATTCCATGAGTGTCAATCATCCCAGTAGATGTTGAAACACCTTGAACTCTACCTGCAATCTTCATCAACAGCTGGACATCTTTTCCAGTAATACTCTTTTTTTTCTTCTTATCTGCGTCCAAAGTATGCTTTGGATGCACTAAACCAGTAACTTTAGAAGAGTTTGCAATAATTTCATCTGCCTTAAGCTTAGTTAGCCTTTCTTTTTTGAGCAATTCAGAGTTATCAGATACTCCACCTTTGGTATCGATAGTGAAAAGTTCTTCAGAAGTAACATTCTCGATAACATCACCTAACTGCTCAACTTCCTTTCTTTTCTCCTCCATTTGCATTTCAAGATCTTCGAGATCGATGTTCTTTCTCCATGCCTTTTTGCCCTTTCTCGAGGATTGCAGCGTTTGTGATGGTCTTCCTAACAGTGACATATTTCTTTATTTTTTCTTCTTGCTAAGTTACAATATTCCAGTAGTAAATAAGTTGAATTTCTCAAACAAGTTATTCCAAATAATTGAAGAAAGTACAATACAAATAATTAAGTTCTCATCTATATTATTGCAAGTTCATGATATGATAATGTAACAAAAAATTTTAGTTTTCCTATATTTTTCTTACTTTTTTTTTGTGATGAGATGAGAAGAGCAGTTTTAACGTTCAGAATATTTAGCCTTTACATATCTCAAGATAAATGCGCATATATACATATTTCTACATATAATTGCTTATTTATACATATAATTGCTTATTTATAAATTGGACAGACATATGAACCCAAGAAAAAAGGTTACATTAAGATGTCATAAACCATTAAAAGTACAATATAAATTCAGATTGGTATAAATCAAGAAAGCATTTCAGTAATTAGAAAACAAAAAAAAAAAAATGTACATATTGCTTCAGAAGTCACCAAATTTCCAACTTAAAGGCCAACCGGTTTTTTGTTCTATTTTTAATAATTTTTTTAATAACATTTTACAATCATAAGAATAATAAAACAATTCACAATTTGTTTCGCTGTTAACAAAATGACTCTTCTTGTTGGATGAGTAGTCAGATAATACTGAACTTGCAAGACTGACAAAAGGTAATGACATTACACCGTTGCTAATATTATTATCATGTAAGTTTATTCCAATAATCTTGACAGCATGAAGAATCATTTCAACTGCTTTCGATTCTTCAATCAGTCTTCCATCATTAGCATTATTCATCTTTTCATAGTGCAGCATCTCAATGTTTAGTGCATGATATAGTTGGTTGAGGTATATACTGGGAGCATCAGGAAATAATAGAATTGGGAATTGAATATTGGACAGCCTGCCTGAGACCTGAATTTTGCCATGCTTTATATTGTCAATTCTATCATTATTTACTATGCATTTTAATTCTATAGGACGCAGGTCAAACCAGCTATATAACTCCAGCTTGAGAATATCGCATTTGCGAGAATATTCTTCTTGAGCAACAGATGAAACTTCAGATAAAGTATTGTTGCTACTGAAGATTAAGCTTAATATTCTTGTTGCCAAATAGCATAGGTAGTTTCCATGGTTTTCTGCCGCTTTTTCATTAACTATGGATTCTTCATTATGGATATTATCTATCATCTGATCAAAAGATTTTAGTAACCTACTTTTCACAAACACTGATACTACATCATTGTCTTCTTTTTCATTGAAATCTGTGGAATAGGAAAAAAAGTCATTAGATTTACTCAATATAGGAACTTCCTTATATAGCAAGGAATACAGAACATCTAATCGCGCCAAGAACCAGAATAATTGAGTTACTGCATTCCTATAAGATTCGCCTATCCCAGCAAGCAGTTTTTCATTATTGAAAGCAGAAATCTGATAAGATTTAATGAACATAAGAATAGCTCTCAAACTAACGCGATGAGATTCTGGAGGTGTGCTTGTAAGCTGAATTAAAAAGAGCAACACACAGGATATAAGTAATGACACTGACTCATTCGGATTTATTTGTGGACTAGTGTTTGCTTTTGGTGAAGCTATGAATGGATCCAGGCTAAAGTCATTCGATCTCATTGAATTAATCAATAAGGCGATAGATTTATTATACAAGGAAACAGTACGATTTTTTTTATCTCCTAAATTTTCAATTAACCCGTTAGTTATCTCATCTGACAATAAAGAAGACATCGACACTTTTTGTAAATCCGAAATTCTTGATGCAACTGCAAGAACCGAGCAAATCAAATGATCATCTATATTAGCCTTGTGATTATTTGCACTGCGAGCCAATCTAAAGGTAACTAGTTTTTCTAAAATGTTTTTGCCAAAAGTAGAAATATTTAATAATGGAATGACATTTCTAAGAAATTGTTGAACCAACATGTTTTTCTCTTCAGAAGAGGCGATTCTCTTAAAATTTGAGAAAGTAAATTGTCTATATAGATTATCAAATATTGGAGAGTTTGAATTACCTTTAGGAAGTGAAGAGCTAGGTGAAGATAGTTGTTGAAAGATAGTATTTGATCGATCGCTAAGAACAGAGTAATACTGTTCTTTACTTCTTTGAAGACGAGATTTCAATTCATCAAGCTCACTCTGTGTATTCTGTTGCTCGAGACATAAATCGAAATCGTTCAAAAAGATAGCACTTGCAGTACTTCTTGTATTAGTCTTTTTTTCTTTTGACTGCTGATTGTTAAGAGTTGCTGCAGTTTTTATAGCGTCTCTTTCCTTATTCAATGATATTATTGAGAACAAAAAGTCATGGAATAATTCATTGCATTGACGGAATCTTTGAGAGTCAAACATTTGCAGTTGTTGAGAGGGGGCCATGAACTGAAATTTCTTCAAAATAATATTCTCTTGACCTTCAGAAGTTATAGAAGATGGAGAAGGGGAACCATATGGAAGAGGAGAGTTGAGTTGAGGAACGTTTTGATGTTGCGATTGAAGCAATTGTGAGGTTTGGAGTCTTGGAGAGGTAGAATTTTTTGTCTGTTGCTTCGCTGACAATGGTTTGTTTGGCTTATGAGAAAACAAAGAAGGAGTAGAAGAAAGTGAAGAAGAGTTTGATGAAATAGAACGTTTTCTATTGGAATTAGGCAGATTTTTATTGCTGAGATTTATTGAAGTATTTTGATTGGCAAATTGAGGTGAAAAATTCATATGAACAAGCTCAAAAAGCAGAAGAGAGGAAGCACCGCAAGTCGAATAAGTTTGAAAGAGATTCGCACAAGGAGAAGCGATTTGAGGATTTTCAGAAGAGTTTACTGAATTTAGAGTTGAGGAATCTTGCATCTGATCTGTAGAGTTTGATGTGCAGGTGGTATCGCTTGTATTGTTTTGAGCATCTTGTTTGGAATTCAAAGTATTCAAAATCTGGGTTATCTCCTTGTTTAGTATTTGATGATAGTTAGTGCCCGGAGTTGCAGTGACATCATTTTTGTTATCAGAAGAGCAAGAATCGATTCGTTTTTCTTTTCTTTGTCTTTTTCTCGGAACTGATGTTTTAGGCAATGGCCATTCACAAAATGCATTTCGCTGCAGACAGTTTTTGCAAATTGGTTTGCCCTCATCGCATTTTTTGTGACGTTTTCTGCAAGACAAACATCCTGATCTGCTCCTTTTGAGCTTAATGTTTGCCTTGTGATAAGACTCCTCAAAATATGAGGTGCTGTTTGACAGCATGGAGGTTGGATCGTTCTTTGGTGATGCTGGAAAGTTGGGGTTGTCTTTTGGCGATCCTGCCAAATTTGTACTATTCTCTGGCGGTTCTTCAGATGCTACATCGCTTTGAAGCTTGTTTTTAGGCATTTTGGAAATTTCAATTGAAGAAGAATGTGTGACTGTCATTTTGTATAAACCTATTCTAACAAGTATAGCAGCCGTACTTGAGAGTTTCTTCTTTTTTTCGGAGAGTAGATAGAGGAGTTTTTTATGGTTCTGAGAAAAACGTGAGGTATTGTGAGGATATGTTTATGATCTTACACAAGAACTTAAAGGTTGAGAAGCTGCAAAACTGCGAATAAAATACAAAATGTTACTAGGAAATATCAATCTAGAGCGCAGGTAAACATTGAATTGTAGCGTAAATACATGTTAAAAAAGAGTGGAAATTTGTTTGGTTATAAACAAAAACCTAATTTACAACATTATTCTCCAGAATTCATAAATTGTTATGAAATTTCATTCAAAGGAAATGCCTTGTAACTCCATGTAAGCAAAGTCAAGTATTTCGTCTGTTCTATAGTGCGAATATTGTTAGAAAACTTTACAATTATTAGATCCAACGCTTTAGTATATGTACGACATGCAAGAGTGATTCCGCCTTTTGTTCCGCTGCTACATAAGCCTTTTATATGTAGTTTTCATACAAATTATATATGCTTTTGTCGGAAGCACCCCGCAGTATGCGGAGTGTTTGATGCGGAGTGTTGGGTGATAATCACGGAAATACGAAAAGTAAATTCAATATTAGATTATAACAAAATTCTGGGAAACAATACTAATATAAAAAAGTTATCAATAATAAATATTTTAAGAATATATCCATTAAAATAAAAAATAAAATAAGAATTAGATTCTCCTCAACCATCATCAATAAATTATTGATGAAATTTTTGCAGATAGAGTAGAAAGTGTTTTCATCCTACACCAGCTATGTTATTATCAAAAATAGAGCATCAATCTTGCTATTGTTATTGTTATTGTTTGCTATAATTATTATTATTAAACAATAATACCATTATTTTAAAGACATTGAAAAAGAAATATACTTTTGTATGGTATTTTCACTGGCGTGGTATTTGAAAGCCTTTAAAGATTTTATGTTAGCAGGTGGAGGCAATTTGAAGTGGAATAAGTTATAAAATTTTCATAAATTATGATATGTATGAGAAAAAAAAAGGAAATAATCTGAATCCTGGGGTAGGAATTCTAATATCTATTTTTGTAACCGTTTTTAAGCTAAAGAAAAGCTGCAGGCCGATATGCGTTTTTAGTATGAAAATTGCTATCTAGTCAAATATAACATTTTGTGCATTATCGGAGTTGCGGAGAAGGAATCCGCCTATATTTGAAAGAACAGAAGCATTGGTATTACTATTAACTCTGAAAATAATTGCTTAAAAAGATGGCTTTTTGCTATGACACAAACATATGTTTCTTGTAAACTGTATAAAAAGAAACAAGACGGTGATAAACTCTCTAGTAGATAACTAGCGCTTCTCATAACATCACTTTTAAACTCTCTGTATGAGTACAAAAAAATGTGTCTTACCTTTCGACGACAATAAGAAAACTGACGTTTTTATGGTCGTCCACCCAAACAAGCTGTCTACGCAGCATTGCGGAGTTAAAGTTTGGGCTGTTAAAAATCCCTCGAATCAAAGTCCGTGGGTTCTGTTTTGCAATATGCTTTCGGAGTCAGATAATTTAAAGAGAAAAAATTATGTTAAACACAGCACATGTGCGTACAAACTTTGATTTATCGACATAAAGGCAAAAATAAGCCGTAAATAAGGCATGCTACATGACTTGTTGCTTGCAGTTACTGTTTGACCCGCACGCATTTGAATTGTAAGGCTAGTTATTAGGATGACACCCTTTTGAATAATGAATAGCATTGCATAACCAACACAATATCCTTCAAGATTTGTATTCTAGATTTTCTAAACTTATGCCTATCAAACAACTGAAATGATTAATAATTATCCCAACTTTGTCTTGACCTATTGATTTTTGTTGAGCCAGTATTATCCGATGAAATACCTATTCATTATGCTACTTAAAATTATCCGTCTAAGTTAGGCTTACTTGAGGCAAAGCGAGGCTTAGCTAAGGGCAGTACAATGGAAGAGGCTCTTCTTGGGAAGATCTGCAATGACTAAAAAATAAAGGATATAGGAAGATCGATTTCCTACGAAGAAATGATCTGGAAGAATAGAAAAGGAAAGAGATGTAGATTTATAGAAATTAATGTAAAATACAATTTATCTCTCTCAAATAAGATAGACTTTTAAAATTAACAGTGATATTGATAACGAGCAAGTTTTTCTGCAAAGTCAAGAGGATGTTTCGCCTCGATATGTTCCGAATTCTGTGGACTATTGCACTAAGGACAAACCTTCGGACAGAACTAAGGAAAGATATGTTTCCAACGGCGATTTGAATATTATAATAGTTATTCCAAGGGTTAAAACAAAAACGATTTACCCAGAATATAAACTTTAGAAAAATGAAGTATTTAGACCTTTAGAAGTATTGGAAATATGTCATGTGCTAAAGGAAGAAAATGTCAAAATTAGAATTCCAGGAGATGAAAAATTGATTACATTAGTTTTTGAGAAAAAAAATACCACTCAGAACAAACAAACACACAGAAAGGAAAGACTTGTGGGATAGAATAATCAATCGTGATGATCTAACCAAGCGGCTTGAAATGACTGCATACTTAAAGATATATGTAACACATTGATTATCGCAAATGGTTGAAAAAACAGAACTGACTGGAAACCCAGTTTTCAGGAGGTATCAAATGTTGATGACATAGCTAAAGCTATAGAAGCATTCAGGATAATAATAAATGGTCAGATGTGACAACAGCTGCTATTATAAATACAATTAATTGTAAAGATGAAAATCCGTTAAACAAAAAGAGACTTCTAAAGCCAAGCCAAATAAAAAATTCAGAAAAACTGAACAAAGAGAAAAAAGTAATCTGTTATAAATGCAAAGAAGATATTCCGCCTCGATAATTTCCAATAGGACTTCGTATTGTTTTGTGTGTTATGATATTTTTTTCAGAGTTTTCTGTAAGGCTGAAATATTGCCACATGAAAAACTCATAAATTGTATTAAGTATATCTTCTTATTTGCGATAATATCCATCTGTTCAGGTAACTAAGTGAAAGCTTACATTAAGCAAGTGCAGAAAAAATATTTAGGCTGATTCCAATAACATACAGCTTTTACTTATGTTGAACTCAAATTTTTTTTGAATTTATGCCTAAAGATTACTTCAATTATATGATGACAAAGTCGTCACTAAACGGTTATAGACAATATGCTTGACTCAAAGCAAATGATATTTTGGATAGTGAGCAGCATGAAAATTCAATAGTAATTACTATATTCATATGTCGAATCATTTGTTCTGAGTTATTATCAGAATCGCTGTTAGCATATATATTTATTGTTAAATTTGAGAGAAATATTATTTTATTGTGTATAATATAATATATTTTCTATGTTTCCATGATTTCCGTCTTCTTTTTTTGCATATTCCTTGGCATAATTCCTTTAGCTCGATACTTGCATTTTATATCTTTTCTTTTGTAGTTATTCATTATTAGCCTTCTAGCACTTTTTCCTTTCACAGCATCACTTTCATTTGACTGCAGGCTACCTTTACATTGCTTGAAGAATACGAGATATCAAAACATTACAAAGGGAAATTAAGTAAAGAAGAGATACCTTAGTTGTCCAGTGAGATTATGATTTTGTCTCGACTTAAAGGCTATAGCTTCATTATTTGAACAATTGTTTATCTTTCTTAAGTTTGCAAAAGAAAATTTATTTATCGCATCATGATTTTAATGTGTCGACTATACCTTTATCTTTCAGTCTTCTTCGCACATTTTTTGATTCTTTGGACGATTTACTTATGAAATATTTTCGTTTTTATGTTTTTTTTCAAGCTATCATTATTCACATTTTAGTGCACAACTTCATTCAGATTCGAGCCTCGTTCACAGGTAACTTACGTTTTTAACCAAATAATAGGGGCTGGTATTGCATTGTGTATTCCTGGCTCAACATTCAGTAAGTTACTCTAGTATGTTAATAATAATTGAGTAAGATTTTTAGTTTCTAATAAAATATTTATAAAATAAAAAAACATAAACATAATTTATGTTCAAATATTTTTTTAAAATAATTAATTGAATCAGCAAAAGATAACGTATAATCAAGCTTTATTTATAACTGCGTACAATAGAATTCGAGCGTTTATAATTGTATTTAGTGTCGAGTCAGCTGATATGACTCTTTATCAGAATCGCTATTAACATTAATAGACATTCTTTTAATTTGGGAGAGATAATGATTTATATCATATATCTATATATTATTATATGTCTGTCCTCCCATCTTCTTCTTCTTCTCTTCTCTTCCCGATAACTCATCTGGATATTTACCTTTTATATAGTTTGTTTCTTACTTAGTTATTACCGTTAGAATTAGAGAACAGTAATGTTTTGTTGCTTAGCCACAGCTTGGCTTTATTGTTTACTCGCGAATACAATATCTTATTGGATCATTACGAGCAAGTATTCCATAAGATAATACTGGCTCGAAAATTTTCATTGAGATTCAAATTCAGTATTTAGCATTGATAGAAAGTGGTGTTCCTAATAATTGGAAGATGAAGATCACGTGAGTAAAACGTGAAGAAATTAGAAAATCATATAAAGAAAATTTCCTCAAGCGGAAACGAATAATCAAGCGGAAAAGACAAATCAAGCAGAACTTAAAAAACGTCTGAAAAACACTATCACAAGATGATGTGGTGGCTCAATGGTAGAGCTTTCGACTCCAGTATACCCGTGCCATCGAAGGGTTGCAGGTTCAATTCCTGTCCATGTCAATTCTTGATTTTTTTTGCATCCAAAAGCCTTCTGCTTAGTTTTGAAATTTTTTGTTTAGCAGATTAAAATTTGTTGAATATTGTCATGATATTATTACTAAAGCGCTCAGTAACTTTAGCGAAAAATGAAACGCGTTGGTTATCAATTTATGGAATGTTTGAAGAGACCTCAAGCGAAATTCGAAGCTAATGCACGCTAGTTATTCTGAAAGGGTTACTGTCAACAATCTCGCTTTGATGGTAAATAATAAAGTGCTCTTAACAAACATGTTAAATAAAACAGTCACATGTATTGAAATTGTATTTTGTTTTTGTCTGAGAGAAAACTATAAATTATGTGCAAGATGAGGTGTTTTTTGCAGCATCTTAGACGCTTTTGTTTTAGAAAATTACAAAGTTGTTGAGGATTAAATATTCCCAAAAGGTAACGATGCACTGAACAGATGGTTTATTTTAGGACTGATTTGAAATTGGTTTTACTAGTATGAAAAATAGAAAAAGGTTAAACAAAATGTATCAAATAAAAGAATTTGTAAAAATCTTGGTGTTGGGGTGGGGAGTGTCCTGTTGGCTCTTTCATGTATTGTTATACACCTATGTTTGTTTTATCTTGTTATTTAGTGCCTTTCTCGGAGAGAATAAAAAAAAAAAAATCTTCGTGCGCATCATACGAACTATCTTTTTCATCTAATCTTTTCAATCAGACACAAAGAAATATGCCTTCATGCAACAGGCAGATGCACACATGTAAGGTTATTTAGAATAATTTAACTCTCGTAAGTAGAAAAATAGATGTATAAATGAATAGAAAACACCAATAGTTACTTGGTGTTAAAAGGAAGTACAAAGATTAATAGTTGGAAAATTTTGAAAAGAAACTTTAGAAAAACAGACCTTGCAGAGTATTTGCACCGTTACGATGGGCAGTCAAGAGTCAAGAATTAGTCAAAATAAGAACGAAGATGTGGCGCTGATAGTGCTGCAATTAAATATTTTTTGGACGGCACCTCATTAGCTGAGACTGGCCACGCATTTTGAACCCTTCACATGGACTTGCAGTTTGAAATTGAGGTCGGGTTTTCTGGATCATGAGAAGAGTCTTCTGTTTGTCCGTTGGAGCTTTGGAGCTCACTCATCATAATATTACCTCATTCAGTCTTTACAACTCGGATTATTATCAAAGATGCCGATCACTACGCAGTCTAGAGTTGAGTAAGATGGTTTGCACTAGCACAAAGAACATGATCAATTCTTTCTTTTCGCTGTGCTATATTCTCTCTTGATTACTTCTTTTTATTTTGTTTATCTTTTTTGTTTCTTTTTTTTATTTGTTTTGAGCTTTACTTTTCTAGTTTAATGTCAAACATTCAGAAGCTGTTTATTCATCTTTATTAGATGTTGGAATCCTCACATTTATTGTAGTATAGACATTTTCAGTTATTATGTTGTACTAAGTTTTTTTAATTTTTTTTTTCCAAATTATTTATTTTGCACCCCAACCAGTTGCTTTTTCGTACGTTTATGCATGAGTCAAATTTTTGCCCACTCATCTTCGAACAGATTTTTTTTAGTATTTTGTTAGTAAAAAAGGGTGTACATAAAAAGTAATAACAAAACATGAAAACTTTATTTTGCAATAAGAAAAAGTAAAGTCAACTAAGGAAAAATTTTGCCAATATTACCAAAGTTGATGATTGAATTTTGTAAGTTAATTGATGCTTTTCCTCTGTGGATTAGAAAAGGAAATCGTTTTTCTTGCAATATGGTATATGTATGAAAAGTATATGTTCTGTATAAGACATAATACAGCGCAATATATACTGTGCACTATACTTTTATATACTAAATCTATGTACTTTGTATACTATGTATTATAAAAGTCACAATATTCTATTTCGCACCATTCAATAGTGCAATTTAAAAGTAAAGTATATTGTTCCAGAATTTATAGTTTACTAAAGTTATTATACTATATGCTGTTCAATGCTGGTTGGCCATGTAGATAATTTATTTTTAATTTATTTTCATTTTATTTCATACCTTCATCAACAACCTGCAATTTGATTTCCTTTTTTTATTTTTTTATTTTTTTATTTTTTTATTATTATTGATTTTCATTTTTCACTCACAAATTTTAAACTTTTTCTTACCACTTCTCAAGTTTTGTATAAATATCGCTATCATTTTCTTGCTTGAGCATTTTTTCCCGTTTGCAATAATTTTTTTTTTCTTTCAGCTTTTTGTTACGCAGTTATCTATTCCATCTAATAGCAACCCCTTCTTTTAAGAAAAAAAAGCTGTCTCTGCTAGCTGCAATATCTTAAATTACAAATAGCTGCTGATTACTCGAGAAAAGTCTCTGATGTTTTTTGCAAACACCTATCTTTTCTTTTTTGTGGCTACCTTGAGCGTATTTGCTCGTGCCATCTTCGCTGACGATGCCACAAGCGATTTTAACACTACTTACAATGAAAGCATTGGCTCAGTAACATACGCAGACATTCGTAATGCTTCATATTCTTCAGGTGAAACTAAGACTTTTTACTTTAATGTCACCGAGGTTGATGCTGCTCCTGACGGTTACAACAGAACTGTGATTGGTATCAACAATCAATGGCCATGTCCAAACCTTCACGTCAACAGAGGTGATAGAGTTGTTATCTATGTTCAAAATCAATTGGAAAACGCAAACACTTCCCTCCACGTTCATGGTTTGTTCCAGCACGGTACTTCCCAATATGATGGACCTGAAATGATTTCTCAATGTCCAATTCCTCCTGGTGAAACCATGATTTACAACTTTACAATCCCTGATCAAGCTGGTGCTTACTGGTATCATTCTCACACCAAGGGACAATATGGTGACGGTTTTAGAGGCGCATTTATCGTCCACGATGAAACTGATACAGAGGTTTGGAATTACGATGAAGATGTTGTCTTGACAGTCTCAGAATGGTACCATTCAAACTCTTCAACTTTGGATGCATCTTTCTTGAATAGATACAATCCAACAGGTGCTGAACCAATTCCAGATAATTTACTTTTTAACGATACTTTCACGGGATCATGGCACGTTAAACCTAATAGCACTTACTTGCTTCGTATTATAAATATTGGTGCTTTTGTCTCTCAGTATCTATATGTTGACAATCACAATTTCACTGTCGTTGAAGTCGATGGTGTTAGAGTTCAGCCAAATGTTACAGATATGATTTACATTACTGTTGCTCAAAGATATACTGTTTTGTTTACAACTGGAACTGATACTGATATTAACTTTGCCTTTATGCAAGCTGTTGATGAGGATATGTTGGATACTCCTGGTGATTTCTCTCACAATGTTACCAACCAATTAGTTTACAATCCAGACGCTCCTTTGGCCGAGTCCTATAATCTTACCCGTGATGACTGGGCTGATTTGGATGATTTTTACTTACAACCTTTAGAAGACCAAGAATTGTATGAAACAGCCGATTATCAAGTTACTCTTGATGTTGCCATGAATAACTTGGGTAATGGTGTAAACTATGCTTTTTTCAATAACATTACTTACACTGCTCCAAAAGTGCCAACTTTGTTTACTGCTATGGGTGCTAGTGACTTAGCAACTAATCCAACTATTTATGGTTCTAATACTCACTCTTTTGTCTTGCAAAAAGATGAAATCATAGAAATTGTACTTAATAACCAAGATACTGGTAAGCATCCATTCCATCTTCATGGCCATATTTTCCAAACTGTTGTCAGAGGTCCAGATTACGGCGATGAAGACGCACCAATCAGCTATGATCCAGCTAATGTCACTTCTGATATCTTGGATCATCCAATGCTCAGAGACACTTTGTATGTTAGACCGCAATCTTATTTTGTTATCCGATTCAAGGCTGATAACCCAGGTGTTTGGTTTTTCCATTGTCATATTGAATGGCATTTGTCTCAAGGTTTGGCTGCTACTTTTATTGAAGATCCATTGGGAATTCAACAAGGTGAACAATTGTCGGATGATAGTAAGAGAATGTGCGATGCGTTCAATATTAATGTTGATGCCAATGCTGCTAACAATACCAACCTTTTAGATTTGACTGGAGAAAATGTCCAAGTTAAACCGTTACCTGATGGTTTCACTGCTAAGGGTATTGTTGCCATGGTATTCTCTTGTATCGCTGGTGTTTTGGGTGTTATTTGTATTGCAATTTATGGTATGTCTGACATCAAGGATGTTCAAAAAATTGTTGGTGAAGAATTTGATGTTGATTTAATTCATGATGATGAGGATTCTGGAACTTCTACTTCTGACGATGTAGATAAGAATAATGTCATAGTTGATGAAACTGCTATTAATGCTTCTAAGTAGTGTAACTGTGATCTTTCATTTTACCAAATAAAAAATTCATAGTTACCTTTTAATATTTTTTTTATTTTTTTTTGTCTTCTTCTTTCAAACCATACAGTAATAATAATCAGAACCATAATTAATCCCTATACTTATAAATGATTTGTAGATTTTTTGAATTTATCCCTATGATTCAAAATGTGATAAACCAGAAGAAATGCATATTTATAGTCACGTGAGCGCCTTTCAAGGATATATTGATATTTTTTCTTCAATTAAATGATAAAAAAGTTGATATTTTTGTGCCCACATATTATATATTAATATATATTGTATAATTGACACAATTAACCTTGTGTGGCTGCCAAAGTCAAATTTCATATACTCAAGTTCATTTAACTATTTGATTTTAACTAAATATTTAATTAGAAAATCAAATAGAAGTTAGAATTACACAACAGTAAATCAGGAAAGACGTTGTGGATAGAAAAAAATTGGCATAAATATATATATTCATATTTCTGTCTTCATTACAACGATAAGAATATTTACTAAAACACACAGACAAACTATAGCGAAACCAAATGCTAGTAACAAAGGTTGGGTCGTGTAATTTCACAGTTATCCTAAGAGATTTGCTCAAACAAAGACACGTTCGTTTTGGCCAGCGATATCTGACAATTTCTTTGAAGAACAAGAACATAAAAATGGCAAGCAGGTATCTACAAACCAACGCGACTGTTTCTAATTCATCTTCGCAAAATGGATTTTTAGCATCAAATTATGACTTTGGAATCCGAAAACAGGATACCAATGTAGATTCGAACAAGAATATTGAGCATCTGAATAAACTAAACACTCCTGAACTGGATCCTGCTGCTACAGATATAGGATCACAAAATTCACCCACCAGCACTATTGAAGACACTGGCCGTGAGCAGCTGGTTGAAGATTACGTTTGCCATCCAGTGTATTTTTTCGATACATTGGATGTTTACAAAGAATTATTGGATGCGAAATTTAGTCATGAGCAAGCGGTTACTATTATTGAACTTATTCAAAAAAATTTGAATACAAGTTTCGATAACTTTGATCAAAAATTTACTCCAAAAATTGATTTGGAAAATGAGAATTATTTATTTGAGGCCGCATCTTCCGAACTTCGAGTTGAGATGAAGAGGTCTAGAGAAGAGCAGCTAGATGAATTAAGGAACAGAATAAACATTTTAGAAAGAGAATATAACTATGTTTTAGACGAATTGAACGATTCCATGATCAAGTGTAAAAACGAATGTGAAGTTGCTTTGAATGACCATAAGTCAGATAGTACATTACTCCAAAAACAGTTAAACATTCAAATTCGTGAGTTGGAAAATAGAATCAATTCTCAATTGATATCAGAATTAAAATTTTCTGTCGAGAGTCTAAGATGGTCTTTGACAAGAAGAGGTATTTTTTCTATATTATTAGTTGCCGCTAGCGTTTTATTGGCCGTGACAAGCTCCAAGATTGTTAGTAACAGTACTCCACAACCACAAGCCTCAAAACCTCCGTTTAATGATGAATTTGTCAAAGATAATGACGAATTCCCTAAAGATAATGATGATTATGTGCAATACGAAGAATGGCATCAGCCAAGAGTTTTAAAATAATATAGGTAAGGATTGTATCCTAGTTTTAAAGAAAAAAATGTTCTCTTTTATATCTTTATATATTATTCTTTCTGCTTTTAATATTTTGTTTCTTTCTACTTCATTTTTGTTTATCTATTCTTGATTAAATTAGTTACATATACTAATACTAAGTTTTGCCAAGATAACTTATAGTGTTCGCAAAAAACATTGATAGATTGATAAGTATTTGAATTTAGTATTAGCATTAGCGAAAAAGAAATACACGCGTTTAATTTTTAGTCAGAAAAAAAAATCTGTCAGCATATTCAAATATTCAATGTTGAATGAATATTTAATCTGTTTTTGCAAGCAATCTGAATTCCAAAATTTATAAAACTATATCAATAAGAGACTTGTATGATTGAGCAACAATAGAATATCTGGAGATAATTTATAGTCTGAATACTTTTCTCTTTCCTTCAAACATAATGGTACGTATATGACTGTTATTCACTTTGTTATTCAATTGATTTCTAAAGCATCTTAATCTTATTATACAATTTATTAACAATACATTCTCAACAGTCTTTTTTTACACCTTTAAATATAAGCAATGATACCAAGAAATTAGACGAGGAAGAAGAGAGTCAAACTAGAGAACTTCAGGTTGAGCAAGGTTTCAAGATATTTCAAGAAGCACTTAATTTTCAGAAAGAAGGTAATTTCAATGAAGCAGATTTGAAATATAAGCTGCTATTCAAACTAGATATTTTAAAAAAGACAGGATCAGTGACCCCTAATGTGAAGACGCTACGATATTTAGTACATAAAAATAGAGGGTTTCTTAGATTATCCAAGTTGAAGAAAGAGCATATTGCTTTACAAGATTCTAATTTGAATATTGAAAAGCGAGATTCTACCACAAGAGATCTTAAAAGAGAATTAGTTAATTTAATGGATGATCAGTTAAAAGAGGAAGAGGAAGAACACGAGGCTGGGTATCTTTTTTCTGAACTTTCTTTAATTGTGCAGGATCTCACGGATTCTCTTCATTATGCCGATTCGGATGATGATACTTTAGTTGAAGCATTGTATGAAATCTTTGTATATTTTTCAAGCCCAAGGTTAGCTAGAATACTACTTGAATATCTGTTTACCTCCGCAAAATCAGAGTTGAATGTAGTTGGGATGAATATTCAATTGATGCCTCCTTCAATGAATAAGTTAATTAAAAAGTTTAATTTCATATTAGAATCAATATATGATACTGAAATTTCGATACTTTTTGAAGATGAAGCAAAATTAAATAAGATTCGAGCGACCATTAAGAAATTAAATTCAAAAATTCAGAATAATCTTTCTTTTTTTGCAGTATTGAAAAAACGGATCGATAAAACTAAGAGACTGTGTTTAGAAAACATTGAAACAATCGAATTAGAGCCTCACGAAATCTCGTTTACTTCTTTGATTGACAGTATCGAAGAAGCATATGACAATAGTAATAGATTTACTAAAAACGGGTTTTCGAAACTGCGTTTTAATGTAAATTTACATTTGCATATTGATCCATTACTTTCTGGTGAGTTTGATACTACTGATATTGTCAAGGTTTTACTTCCTGAATACTCTTTGGAAGTTGCCGAAGAAACAAAACAAATGGTAGAAGGCCAGGACACTTCGAAAGATAACGAAAAGCAGATTGTCCAAGAGCAAACTGATACGAAGACTTTAGAATCAGCAGAAGCTGTCAGAGCGGCTTCATTGGAAGAGCCAGCAGATTCTGCGACTGCAGAAGGCTATAGTAATTCTGTTGGTAATGAGGAAAATTCTGATAAAAATAATAGCTCCGAAGTGCAAAGAAGATCTCGCCATAGATCAAGTAAGCGGGTAAAAGAGTTGGAGACTCAAGTGAGCTTCAAAGATCTTCTGGAGTTAGATACCGAGTTTGCAAGATTTGACATTCATTTTCAAAAGATGGGTTTCGAAGATGAGGTTTTGAAAAATATTGTTAGATTATTTTTGGAGATTGAAAATAAAGGTTCCGAAAATAGAGGTTCTGTTAAATTATCGAACGAAAATTTGAGAGTTTGGATACAAGATTTTGATTCTTCCCTTAACAACTGGGATAAACAGAAATCGTCTATAGTTTTAGGGCTGAAGAATGACTCTTTTACAGTTTCAAATAATTCTGGACATCAAAAAAGCAAAAATCCAAATAATGCATCCATTAAAGCAACCATAGAAAACTCTGTAATGGAGATTTTGAAAGCAGCAATTACTTTTGATGCTTTTGCAGAAAAATCTGATTTTTCAGATAATCAAAAGGAAGATACATCAAAGGTTCAAAATATCGTAGGGAATTTTATTAATGATATTAATAATGAAAGTTTTTCTTATAATATTTATCAATTCAGATTTGAGGTATTGAAAAGAATAATGGGGAATAAAGATGGTTTTACTTTGATAAATGAGTACAAATTTGAAAATCAAGAAAACTTTATACTTAACATTAAAAAGTATATTGATTATTATGAAACTTATATCATAAATAATATTCACAAAATTTTTGTTTCGAATTCCAATGAACAAGAAGCTAAAATGTATTTAGATTTAGGATTATCTATAGTTGAAGTGTTGACAGACGAGTATATCACATTAATCGGCAACATAAGGAAAACAGAGAATTTATCAAGTAGAGAATTAAATGAGAAAAATAATACCAAGACAATCCTTGAAGCTAGAATAACTCATTGGATGGGATTGATTATATGTTTTACGGACTTGATGAAAATTTCTACCAAGCAATGGTTGAGGTTTGCTTGGTGTTTATTTTTATATAAGCAAAGTGCCGGGAAGATTGTATGTAACTTTTTGTTTGGAATGAAAGATACACGTTCGCTACTCCAGAAAGAGGATTCCATGATTCTTGAAGAAATCATGAAACATGTTTCTGAATTGAAAGTCCCAATTGACATAAATTATTGCAACTATAAAAATTTTCCAAAATTGAACTCGATAACCATTAGTGATTTTGTAAAAAAAACGAACGTTTTGAAAAGTTTTTTCAAAGTTGTTCTAAGGGATTCTTATCATACTTCAGTGGTAAATTTTGATTCAGATAATCTTTCTTATGAAAATGCCGTCTCAAGATTAGAAAGATGTATTCAGCTCCTTAATCTTGTACTTTCACCCTTTCCTAATACTAAAACCATGACTGCAGATGAAAGATTTATCTTTGAGTTTGTCAAACTGATTCCATTTGAGTTTACTTCGAAATTGCACAAAGTTCTTTTGGGATACTACTATGAAAAAATTATCCATGACTCTGGAAAGAAAGATGTTGATTATAAGCATTTATTTCAAGTTAATTTCAATCGTTCTTTGAGTGATATTAGCTTTTTTCTAAACAGTCGAGCATATCTTGATTTGAGTGAATCAACAAGACAGCTTACTTTATTGAAAGTTCTTACATATTTTGCAGATATATCTGACAAGCTAGTCAACGTTTTACGGAAAGATAAATGGGTTTGTTATGAAGAAATTACACCAAAGATTATCTTACAGCTTGCAAAAATTTTAGGAATTTTTGATATTTATTATTTAAAAAAAGCTTGTGTGGATCTGTGTGGCTATGTTTTTTCTTTTCTAGAAACTTCTCCCAGAACAGCACGTCAGATTGAAAATTTTATTGTCAACACTTACATTATTTTTTATATTTTTTTGAAATCGCTATTGTCTAACTTTAAGCTTGACAGAGATTATATTGATATAGTCAGTAATATTCACGGAATTTTGGGATTTATAGGAATTTGTGGTAACTCAAATGGTGTTTTTTTAGATTTATTGAAACATGAACTACTCAACGTTTCCAATATATACGTGGATTTAGAAATATATCAATCAGTCCACTGTCTATATCATCTTCCGTTAACAACGGAGTATTTCAAACCGTTTGATCATAAGACCAAGAGTATTTCAGTTGACAGAAACTCAGCTCTTGAACTTGTCCCTACTTTTCTCAAGTTATCATTTGAAAAAAGGGATCCTTATTTTAGCAGTATCAAAAATGATCTTAAATCCATTATAGACACATTGTACGAATGTATTGGTAATCCTAATATGAAATACGAAAGAATTATGCGAGCAGATGCTATTTTAGAAAACTTTTTAGATAACTCGTTAACTCCGGAGATGTTTCGCAAATCGTTTCATGGCTTATTAGATTTGCAAATTCAGCCTTCTCGGTTAGATATTCAAAATGCTGTGAATCATGGCTTGTACTATGTAGAAGGTGCAATGGCACTTGTTTTATTTCAAATTAGAAAAAGATCAATGCAAGGAAGATCTGCCGAGCTTGATTTTGTCATCAGAATGTTTAAATTTGATATTATTTGCGGTACAAATAGACTAGAGAGTTGGGTTTTATTAGGTCTATCATACACTTACCTTGTTGAGGATGATTTAATCTGGACTGCTGATAAATTGAATGGAGAAAAAAAAAATACAACCTCTATATTACAAAAGAAGGCTTTGCTTTGCTTTTTAATGGCTACTAGTATATATGCTAAGATGAGCTTCGAGAGTAGAAACCAGTCTGAAAGAATGATATATATTCTATGGTCTTCCTTATCAAAAGAGATGTATAGCTCTATTTTTCAGCCCATGGATAAATTTGCTTATCTACTTTGTACTAAACCAAGATTTTTGCTTGAAAATAAAAAGCCTACCGCAACTCATTTTGCACCGGTTATTGATCATGCAGCTCTATTGAAAACCAACCTATTATTGTTTCAAAAGGCTGCTAAGCTTAAGAGAAATGATTGGTTAAACTATTATTATGTTAGCAAATTACAATTGGAGTTGGGGGTTGACATTCATATTTGCATACAATCTATGTTATTGTCATGTGTTTTAGCGAAGAAATACGCAAACACATATTCTGATACTATTATAGAACCTCATTACGCATTAGTTTCAATGATTTATAAAGCATCAAAAATATCAGAAATTCTGTTAGCGGAAGTTATTAATTATATCGAGCAAGATTATGAGTTTTTACAATTCCATTTTGATGTGGACACTAAACAGAAATTGCTTGATGAAGATACATCATTCGATGATAGATTCAAGTTGGCATGCTGTCTGTTTATTGAGTTAAATAAAAAGTTTTTATCAATGGACAAAAAGAAATGGCATCATCAGCCAAGATATAGAATTGCTGAAATTTATATGAATGTATTTAAGGATAATAACAAAGCAATAGAAGAAATGTCTAATTTAGTGTCAATAAAGAGCCATAATAAGAACCTTGTTTCTATTTGGAAACCTGATAACGAAAGACCTGGAATGCATTTTGTATTTACCTACAAATACGTGAAAATGTATGTTGATTTATTATGTGGACAGGGTCATTTTTCTTCGCTTTGCTTACTCATTAGAAGACTCAGAAGGTTTGGATCAGGTATGCATAAAATGATCGAAATGTGGGAATATGCTTGTCATAAAGCTTGCACAATGGTAAGAGAAAGGTTGAACATTTCAAACTCCTTTACTGACGCATTTCTCATTTGCTCTGTTTTCAAAGAATTTGTATCAAAATCGGAAGACTTTTTAACTAAGATTAAAGATAAAGGAGCGAAATTTTTGGATGAAAGTTTATTACTTTATCTTTATGATTTATCGGAAATTAGAAGAATGAACAATGGTTTTGCTCCAACGGCAGAGATAGATGATACCTTTGGTGCTATATATTTAAAACTATATGTAGCTTATGCTGGTGATAAATGGGATTCTGCCGAGTCTTCGACCATAGTATCTGATATAGATACTGAAGCAAGTCAAGAGGGGACACCGATACCAGAGAGCCCTTCTACACCTGCAATGCCCAAATCTCCAGGGAAAGGAGGTGCCATCAAAACAAAAGTAGCAAGAAGAGATATGTATCCGCGAGCAATATCCATTTTGAAAATACTAGCCAAGCAAATAGAAGATTTTCGCAAAAAAAATGAATTTATTTTTGATATTGACATTGATAATACAGTTAATGAAAACAATGAAAAAGTCAAAGATCATCAAACAGAAAATAGAAAAAATGAACAAGACAACTTAGAAAGCAAACAGGCTAAACAAAATGAAAATAATCAGCACAAAAATCATAGACCCGAATTAGAGTTATCCAATGAGAATAAAATACAAAATATTAGCAATGATGAAAAAGTTAAGCTTGACGCTCTTGCTTTTACTAGCATTAAAAAACATGATGCTACTCAATTTTTCAAATCTGAAAAAGATGATCAAAAAAGTTCATTGAACACCGATGCTAAAATTTTAGGTGAGCTTAATGCAGCTAATGATGAATTTGTTTTGGAAAACCAAACAAACCGTGGTATTCACTTTCTTTCATCTAGTTCTAATGAGGAAAGCGACGATGTAATGGAAGAGGTACAAAAAAGCACAGAGAATAATAACAAAAGAAAACTAGATGTTCAAAAAACTCTGCCTAATAAGAAGCCATATCCTAATTAAGGTGAAATTTTTAGAATACAATTTTAATACCTGCTTTGAGATAGATTTCTACACCTTTTTTATCATTTTATGACCTGGTGGTGGCTACGTAAATAGTTTTATACATTTTTTAAGGTAAATTTAATTCAGTAAATGTACGTGTTTTCGAATGTTTAGATGCAACATGCTTTTTTCTTTCTCAATTACTGGATTTCAGAATTTCTGCTCAAGGTATAATTTTTCCAAAACTATCCACATAGATCAATTATTGAAAATCCAAATCTTGGAATATCGAATCTAGTTATTATTTTTTTGAAGGTCACTTTGTAAATACTTGTTAAAAAATATTTTACTGTACAATACTGTGATTGAAACTGAGTACACATTTATGTAAAAATGGAAAATCATCTATTGACCAGTAGTTTATCAGCTGAAAACATAACTATAAAACTTGAAGCTGGATCAGAATGGCGATTTGAAGTTGGTTTCACTGATGAGTTAACATTGAAAGTAACCTCCGGAATTGTAGAAATTAATGGAACAGAACTTCCAAATAATTTTGAATTCAAGTTCAAAGGCAAAAAAATAAGTATATTTTGTCAACAGAACGCCGAAATAGTGTATCATGGCTCAGTTTCATCTGAATATGTTTCTGATGAAAGTATGATGAAGCAATATATAAGCTTGCATTTTGGGTTGCAAAATTTTCGTCAAAAATCCAGAAATAACTCAATTGTTTCCTCCCCAAGAGTTTTGATAATCGGTGGAAAAGATAGTGGTAAAACAACTCTTTCTCAAATCCTTACATCATATGCTGTGAAAATGGATGAAACTCCATTACTTGTGAATCTAAATCCTAGTGAGGGTGTTTACAGTATTCCTGGAACTTTAACAGCTACTGCAATAGGAACTATATTTGACGTGGAAGAAGGCTGGGGTCCAAGCTCTCTTACTAATATTTCCCTGTTTCATCAATCACATCCAGGTGTGGTCTACTACGGCTATGATGATTATTCTTCGAATCCCACATACTACAAATTTTGTTTAAGAACATTATCTAATATGGTTAAGGAAAGATTGAACAGTGACTTACTGGTTAGAAATTCCGGAATAATAGTGAATACACCACCCGTTGATAACAAAAATATTGCGTTGATCAGTCAATTTGTTAAGAATTTTGATATAAATTTGATTATTGTACTAGGCAATGAAAGACTTTTTATTGATTTGAAGAAAAGCTTTAAAGACAAAATTCATGAATTATTTGATGGGAAGAAACCTTTTTTTAATATTTTGAAATTTGTTAAATCTATGGGGTGTGTTGAGAAGGATGACAGTTTTATTCGTGCACAGCAGCAGCATGAATTTAGAAAGTACTTTTACGGTGATCGTAAAACGATCTTAAGTCCTTATACTATTTCTTTTATTGATTACGGTGAACTTGAAATCAAAAAGATCATTGAAACAAACAAGCAGAATGTGTTTTCAATAAATGATGAAAATCCTTTGGATGTGTCTTCGGTTTTACCTATTGGGGAAAGTATGGGTGATGATGAAAAAGCTTTGCAAGACGAACTTGAACAATCCAAAAAAGAGGCATTGGCTGCAAAAAATGTTGAGGCGAACGATAAGAGAGATGAAGAAGTTCTCAAACAGATAGAGGAAAGTGACGAAGGCGTTGATGAATCCAAATTGCTAGAGCCATTGGATCTTGAAACTTACGCAGTACAAAACTCTGTGATTGCCTTTACCAATTCTACTAAGGGCTCTTCAATTACAGATACTTTAACTTCAGGTATCAAATGTTTTGGTTACATTAGACTGATAAACTCCGCAAAGAAAAAAGTTAACATTTTATTACCTACTCAGGGTCAGTTGCCAGAAAAAAATATAATGTTAGGTGGGTTCAAATACGTTGATTAATAAATGAATATATTACAGCTCTTAAATAAATTTATAGAATCTTCTAAACTGATACATATGATTGACACTTTCATTTCTTTTTATCTGTAATGAAACATTTTAATTCTCCTAATACACCATACTTTTTTTGGTCTGGTTTTAACTATAAGTTATATTGTTAAAACAAGAGCGTTATGATAATGATGATAATAACTAGGTTGAAATTTGTTACCTGAAAAAAAAAAAAAAAAAAAAAAAGCATCTTCTGAAAATCTCAAAGATCTTCTAGATAAAACCGCAATACTCTTAGACTACACTACTATCCTTTGGTTAAGTAAATAGTATAAATGGGAATGCATTAAAAATAAGTATTTTTTATATTATTTAGACAATGAATTCTCCAAAAATTGGTATTTTATATGGTACAGAAACGTTCAACTCGTTTGAATACTGCGTTTTACTTTCCAATAAACTACGAGATTTGAAGTATTCGCCGTTTATGTCATCAATGGATAGTTTTGAAATTCCACTGATTATGGAGTATGATATCATAATTTTTATTTCTTCTACTTTCGGTAATGGTGAAAATCCCTCCAACACTAGATCATTTTGGAAATTTCTTTTGCAAAAAAAGCTTCCTGTGGGCACATTTTTAGATCACTTGCATTTTTCTACATTTGGCCTTGGGGACTCCTCATATCCAAAATATCAATATTTTATAAGAAAGTTGAATGCCAGAATTTTGCAGCTCGGAGGGAAACCTTTATGTAGTCGAGGTGAAGCTGACGAACAAAGCATAGAAGGAATGGATGTTTTTTATAAACAATGGGAACAAGAGTTGATAATTTCAATAAAAAAAAACTTTCCCTTGAATAATGAATCTTTCATTGCTTCTTCATTAGAAAATTGCAAAAAACCCATATTTGATGTCAAAGTAAAATCTACAGGGCTCAAAAGAAACACTGGTGATATTTTGAATGTTTCATTGAGCAGGTCAGCAAATGGATTACTTGTAGGTGAAATTATATCAAACGAACGAATAACTAATGATCAACACTCACAGGATGTTCGAAATATCCAAATAAAATTCGAAGAAGAGATTTCGTATAAACCTGGAGATGTTGTGTCGTTATACCCATCTAATGATGCAAAAGATGTTCAAATGCTTTTAGAGAGCCAGGGTTGGGAGACAGTTGCTGATTACAAATTAGATATCAGTTTACAAAATGAAATATATAAAATGGAACTTGATGGGGGATTGGTAAAACCGTTGACTTTGAGATCATTGCTTACAAATCATTTGGATATTATGTCGTTACCAAGAAGAAGTTTCTTCATGAAGATCTATGAATTCGCAACTGATGATCGTGAAATGGAAAAATTGAAAGAATTCTCACAATTGGATAATACAGAAGAGCTATACGATTATGTTAATAGGCCAAGAAGACTGATCTTAGAAGTTATTACTGAATTCTTTAGTTTGAAAATACCTGTTGAGTTTGTACTAGATATTTTCCCAATTTTAAGGCCAAGAATGTTTTCTATAGCTTCTTCCCAGAAACTTAGTAAAAACTGTTTTGATCTCTGTATTGCTATTGTTAAATATAAAACTATAATTAAAAGAATTAGAACAGGAGTTTGTACTAATTGGGTAAAGAATTTGAAAAAAAAAGACAGGATTGTATTTCGTATTACCAAGAACAACATCTACACCAAAAAGTTAGACACCGATGCACCATTGATTCTTGTTGGACCCGGAACTGGTGTAGCACCGATAAGATCCGTAATCCAAGAAAGAACTATTTCAAAAAAAGATACTCTCAGTTCATCTATTTATTTATTTACCGGAAATAGATATAGAGAAAAGGATTATTTATACGGGGACTATTTTACAAAATTAGCTTCTGAAGGACTAATCGAAAACTATCCAAGCTTTTCTCGTGATTTTGATAATGCTGGTATCAAATATGTACAGGATAGAATTTATTTAATGAAAGTGGCTATCTATGATTTATTGATAAACAAGAATGCGGTAATTTATCTTTGTGGATCTTCTGGAAGAATGCCTATTCAATTTCGAATCACTTTGGTTACAATAATGGAAGAAGTAGGTGACATGAAGCAAGAAGAAGCTGAAAAGATTTTAATTCAAATAGAAAAAAGTGATAGATACTTACAAGAGACATGGTAGAATTTTTAGGATGATGAAAACCGTAATTCCTACCAATTGTTTTTTTTTTTTGATTAATTGCTATCAATTCGTAATTATGTATATATTCACCCGCTGAGTTTAGAAGTGAAAGTAACGAATAATAACTAAATCAAAAAAATCAAAAAAAAAAAAAAAAAAGAAAATCAACAGAAAACATCAACTAGAAATAAAATCAAAAAGCTAACAAAATAATCTAATTATGAAAAACCAATCAAATACATATATATATATATATATATGGAAACAAAATATGCTTCCATATAATACATATGGAAATAAGAAAAACAAAATGAATAATCAATAAATAAAAAGTAGATACAAGGATAATAACAACCTTTTACGCGAGAACATCGATGGGAGTCTGCTTGACGATATCCATTTCTCACAATAAATGGTATCAGATCAAAAATTGTCGGAATCAATAATTCCATTAATTAATGCCCAACTTTTATTAGCTAAAAAGATATTATCTGGGTCTTCAATGGATCTGATCTGCTTGAATTTGGTCAAGTCATTACCATACCATTCTTTGACTTTGCTTGCAAAACCTATCATTTCTCCATCTTTATAAACCTTTTTAGAGTCTCTTAAATTTTCTGGTAAATAACTGATTGCACCTATAAAGTTCTTAGCCCAATGAGGTTTACCATCTGCCGCAATTAAAATGTCCTCATAGTTTTTGAAAAACTTACCTATAGGAACATCGAAGCCAAATGGTCTAAACATGACCAAATTAATGTAGAGAGTTAATTGCGAATTAGTGATGTTGGTTGAAGGAGAACCAAACGAATCATTTGTAGCAAAATCGAGAGTACTAGATTTATCGACATATTGTAAAGTCGGAGAAGGTTCCAAATAAGGTTTACAATTGTTACCGTTAATTGAACCAATATTATTTGAATGTTTCACATTTTCAGATGATAGAGTATTGTTCGAGCATCTAATTTCTACCGGATCAGAGATGAAATAATCATTCTTTTGAGCAGCTGATTGGATCGAGTGATTTAGTAATCTAAGAACTTCAGGCCCATTCGTGAGAGGAGAGGCCCATTCGTTGACATACTGACTAAAAAGGCAATCTACTTCAAACGCATCAAAAGAATGCTTAACAATTGCAGATTTTGAAATAATATCTATAGGAATGGTTTTTAGACTTATAACATTTTCGTTCTTATTTAATAGATGGCCGTATAATTTTTTAAAAAGGAATTTCGAAACTGATGGGGTTAACTTTGGGTATATTTTGCAAGATATAAAACATAAAAATTCATGAAAAAATTTCCAAATTTTATGATAAATTGTGCTTGCTTTACTGTAATTAGTAGTGACAGAATCTATAGTTTTATTTCCTCTTGTAACAACGCATTTCCCAACATAAGGAAACCAATGAACTTTAATGAATTCTGAAGAAGTCCAAATACTATCCCAATGAAGAAGCAAGTTATCAAACGATACTATTTGCTCAATGTATTTCATGTTGAATTTTGGAACGGTTCTAATTGTAGCCTGAACTATTACTCCAATTTTACCTAATGATAATAAGGCAGCTTTAAACACATCTTGATTCTTAGATTCTGAGCAATATATAATTTCACCGAGCCCATTCACTAAAGTTAAATCAACAATTTGCCTAGAAACTACACCGTGAAACGCACTACCGCCATGAGTACCAGTAGAAATTAAACCAGCAATACTCTGTTCAGTGATAGTTCCCAAGTTCTGCAATGCCAATCCTTCTTTATCTAATAGATCATTCAATTGATATATGCGAACTCCTGCTTCAACAGTAACATCTGTATATTTAATTTCATTGCCATTATTTGCAATCTCTGAACGTGGTGTATATGACAAAATTTTATCTAGTTTATCTAAGTTAATCATCCATTGATTGGACATCGTTAGATGACTTGGAGAATGGCCCGAACCAACAACCAATAATGATTTCTTTCTCAATCTTGCATAATTGACTAATTCAACCACTTCCTCAATAGATGTCGGTTGAAAGTAATATTCCGGATAGCATCTAAAAGTATTTGCCCAAGTATGATGAATGACATTACATTTCAGGATCTTTTTGAGGGAATCAGGAAGAATTATCATCATGGAAAAATTTTTCTGATGGTTCTAATGTTGCTATTTGAATTTTATTACAAATAAACTTTGCTTCTCACTATCAACAAACAATTTCTTTTATGTTCAGAAACCAAGATAATTAACCTATAAATTATAATACAATGGACAACTTGCTTTCAATTGATTATGAATTGATATTAATAACTGCAAAATTACTGAAAATATTAATAGGTTTAAAAGCAGATTTGTATTAGAAATTTTTAGGTAGTTTTCTTTAGTCAATATGAAGTAAAATTCTGTAATAATCTTATGATTTTTTAGAATTTTCCAAACCTACCAGCAGTAGCAATTACTTTATCCCGAATAACAAATATATTAAACAATATAAAAAATATTATGAAAAATTCATTAGAGGCTTGCCAATAAATAGACCTACCAAGTTAATCAAACTCTAGAACGGTAAGAATAAAATAGTTAAGCAATAAGGAGGAGACGCCATTTCGAAGATTTTTCTTAAAAAAAATTTTTTTTTTGATACATTTTTTTTCATTTTTTTTAGAAGTTACAAAGAATAAATAGAAAAATATCGTAGCACCAAAATAAGAGTATATTCATTTAACATGCATTTAAATTGATCTGAAGCAATATAAATATCATCATAATACATATATATAGTATTAAAAGCCGATGTGTAAAGAAATACACAATATTAGAAGAAGACAAAAATCTATAGATATATGAGAATCTGTGTATATAATCTGATTTATTTTGGTAAATATAAGTTGAGCTACCAGATAAAATTAATAAATTATTTTGTCGTGACATTCATATGTTAAAATAGCGGCCAAAATGGGAAGATCTATCAGCAATTTGATTCTTAACAAGCTTTGGAGAGAATGTATTGATTTAATGTCAGCGATAACATCTTTTAGTAATATTTCATAGCTTTTGGGAAAACTTTTTGCTGATAAACGAGTGTTGCTAGCGTCAAACAATAATGGAATAATTGAGTTCATATTATCTTGAAAGATTTCGTTAAGTTGGCGAATGGAATCTATTTTATTGTTAGAAAGGTTAAGAAATTTCAAGTTATTTTTTGGGATTGCTGGTATTCTAAGTATTGGATTGTTTGATAAGTTGAAGTATTGTAAATGCTCGATATTCTTCAAATTCTTGAGACTGTACACATTATTGTGAGATAGCGTAAGCTTTATCAAAGCTGGGTAATCTAATTTGTAATCAATCTCTTCGAGCTCATTATAATCTAAATTTAGTTCAATCAATGAATTACTATCGTGAATGTTAATAAATGACTTGATAAAATTATTCTTGAAGACAAGAATCTTTAGATTTTTCAACTGCTTAAAATCCTGCTCAATCTTGTAAATTTTATTAGAACTTAAATCTAAAAAATCGAGATTTTTAGCGTAATTTAAGTTTTTAACAACTCTGATTTTATTATTACTCAAATGCAATTTTTCTAAATGCTTAAATCTAAAGTTATCACCCATGTTGTCAATTTTGTTATTAGACAATTGCAAATTTTTCAATTTTTTTAAATAATCTAAATTTTTTATCTCTTGAATAATGTTAAAAGATAGATCCAAATCTTCCAATTTATTCAAGTTCTTCAAGAAACTAACATCGTTAACATTATTATGGGATAAGTTTAATGATTTCAAGTTTTTCAAATTTTTTAACCCAAAGCTAATAATATTAATCATGTTGTAACTTAAGTCCAAACTTGACAAATTTTCGCATTTGATATTATTAAATACCAGAATAGAATTGTTAGACAAATTTAAGCTGTTTAGTCTTTGAAAAGAAAAGTTTGGAATTATTTTTATGTTACAATTTATAAAATCTAGCTGATTCAATTTAGGTAAATTCTGGCTATTAAAGTCTTTGAAGCTGTATGACATTATAGGAATATTTTTTGTATTGTTAGTATTTGTACTGCCACTCATACTATGACTGGCAATGTAATTAATACTACTGCTTCCGCTAACATTGAAACAAGTATCATACAGATTTTCAAAATTCATAGAATCGCTATTGGAATTGCTTATCATATAATTATTATTGTTTTTTTCGGAATCATTCATATTCAAAACCTTCAAAATTTCCAAGGTGTCCGATTTAAAACTATTCCCAATGATATCAAAAAAAAAACATTCATTGATTGTTAATACAGTTAAACTATGGAAATTGTAGTTCCTCAAGTTAAAGTACTTCAAGTAATATAAATTATTCAAGTATAGTTTTTCAATTTTTTCAACATTTGTCTGATATAATGATACACCTTTATCAGCACAGTAATACTCTCTGATATTTGGATTGTCAAATTCGAGTTGTAACTCCATACAAGTATTTTGCAATCTATATAAGTTCGTAAACATTTTTATAAATAAGCTCAACCATGTAGTCCCCGGTGATTTCTTAGATAAGCAATTATCTGGGATATTGTATTTTATCAGTTTTGAATCTTTGCATTTTGGAAAAATTCTGTGCTGAGCACAGCAAATAAATCTCAAAGACTTGACTTTTTCAAAATCTATCATTGAAACCTGATCAAATCTTAAATAAATCTCTTCATCATAAAAATCAAAATTGAAGTTACTGTAGCCAAAATTGGAAATAATATTGCTATCTTTGCTGTCATATATTATTGATTCTTGAATTTCATTATCATCCAATAACAGATTTATATTCATAACTTTTTGATCATCGTTTTCCACTTGATAACCAATATTTTTTTTGCTGAATGCTTTGAGTCTATATCGATTTTCAGTTCCTGTTACGTACTGGCATTCAATGACCTCATCGTCATCTTGAGTTATATACTCTAAGTCTGATTGATTATAAATTACAACATTTTCAAAAAAAAAAGCATTACAAACTTCCACAATATTAGAAATTTGCAGATTTTTTGAATATGGCAAACAGTTACGAAACTCAGCTAATTCCTTCTTGGAAAGTTGTCTCAAGATCTTTCTAAATATTGATTTTGGATATTCAATGGATAAAGTCATATTGCTTGTATTCTTTTGTTGAATGCGAATTTACAAGCTCGAATGCAAAAACTCCAAATACTATGATAAATCATGAATAAAGTAACAGCAGCATAGCTCTCTCTAACTTGATTTATTTTCCGAAGAGATCTAATATTCAAGTTATTAGTGATCTGAGGTTATTCCTCCCCCTGTTTTTCACTCTTGTTTGTACTGTCTTTTTTTTTTTTTTTTTTCTGTGGACATTATTTTTTAGTTCAGAATTGATGGATTTTGAATCTTTTTGGTATTTTCGCTGGCTTCTTCTGCATTAAACGGTATTCTCTTCAGGAAGCTAAAATTAAAAATAGAAAACAAAATAAAAATATTTATTTGTGACACTGTCTCCGGCACCTGCATGCAGACTAAGAGTATATAAACAACCAGCAATTATTGTAAGAATTATAGTTAAAGGTTACCCCAATTCAACAACTTTCGACTAAAGCAAACGTGTTATTCATCAGAATTGGTTCCAGTTAGTTCCAAAAAACTAGTAAATAATATCTCTAAAGTTTTCAAATGTTTTGAGAAATTGGGGTTAGAAAACTTTAGTAAATCTTGAAAGCTTGATGATTCAATACATGATATAGATAAATTATTTTCAAGTAGAAAGTCTAATATTAGTTGATAAAATGCATATTTTTCCTCATCAAGATCCAAATCATCATTTTTGTTCTGATCATTACTTAAATCACTTGAGACTTGATTTGTATACCAATTTGGCAGAAGTATAATATCTTCATCCAGCTCTTTTTGCTGTTTCTTCTCTAAGTCTAAGATTATTGTGTTATTTTTACTGTTTGTCGACGGTAAATTAGTCTCCGAGTCTACCGCTGTTGGCCCCTTCAAACTAATTCCGTGAATTTTTAGATGAGAAATCAATTTTTTAGGAGATTTTTTATCTCTAGGATATCTTATGACTACTTCTCGACAAACTAAGCAAATTGCGAGGTCATTTCCTTTATTTTTAGGAATATAATTTTCGTCGCTCATATAGCTGTCATTATATACTTCCTGATACCATCTCCAGACCCAGCTTGTTTTTTTTCCTTTATTTTTTATCTTTGCCAGAATATATGTCTTTTGACCCAAATAGCAAGATTTCTTTTCAACTTCTGAAGATTTGAAACTTTCAATTTTTCTGCGTTGTGACATTAGCTTATTTTTAATATTTTAGTAACTTGTAAATTATTTCAAGTATTTTTTTCATATAATTCAGCTTCAGCTTTATACTAAAAACATTCTTTCAGGATAAAGTGTTGTCGAGTGACCATGTTTTTGTAACCAAGAATTGGTAAATCACACTTTCTATTTTTGATTCCCAGATCAATTTGTTGGTTATACGTCAAAAAAAAAAAAAAAAAAAAAAAAAAAAAAATATCATGGGTGACTCCATCTCTAAAAAGAACTAGATCTCTAAATTTCATAATTTTTCTTACAAAAATAAGGCAATTAAATGTAGTTTTGAGAGATAGGACTACAGATATCAAGAAATACTTAATTTAGGTTATTCTATATATTTCTAAATATATTTGTTACCATTAATCATCTTTTATCAAGATATCTTGAAACTCTTCATATAACCAAGGGCATTTCCAAAGCATATCCAAAAATTCTGAATCTTGTACTATCAGTACCAAAAATTGATTTCCTAATGACATTGGTTCATTTTTGCAAGTTTGATAAATTTGCTGAAAAAATGTAGTGGTATTTCTTACTATATCATTTGTTGGAGTGAACTCAAACTTGAGAACACTATGGACATCTTTTTGCATTTCTGTATCTTCGCCAACTTCAGTTTCCTTATTCTTGTCTTGTTGTGTGCGGAAAGAATCACATTCTTTGATCATGCTTTGGTGATGCGGATGTAAATTATCAACATCCTGTGTTTGCAAATCATCCTGAATACCGCATCCCAAAATTTTTTGTTCATTATTGTCGTTTTCAGGATCATTGTTGGTGCTCATCTCAATATCATCACTATCAGAATTTTTTTCTTTTTGTTGCTTCTCTATTTTTCTGATGTCTTCCAATAATTGTTTTGTTCCTTCTTCGATGCTGATAGCTAAATGCCTTGGTTTGATTCCTTTAATTATAAACTTTCTAGTTTTTGTAACATTGCCCTCGCCATCCTTGATTTCTTCATTCATAACCATAGCACTACTTTTTGGAAATGCATTTGTAACATTCTTTATAAAATCGACAGCAGGAAGCATTTTGTTGCTGGATGAAGAGAACTGGGAATCATAAGACTTCCAAAGAGAAATCTGAGTTACACTGTGATCTAAATCGGCTTGAAAACAAGTTCTCATCCAATGAGTAGCTCTCAAAGGTTCCTTCAAAGAATTTAATTGAGCCAAGTAATTATCTGGTAATTTTGGTGCTTGTGCTGGTACCTTACATACTTCAAAAGGATTTTGATGAACTCTAATTTTCAACTGCAAAGAAGAAGTTAATCTTCTTGAGCTAGGATACTTAGTAAAGCTGGTATTGAATGTCAACAACTTTGGGAGAATAGCCTTCAAAGAGTTGGCTCTTTCCAAGTTTGATAGTAAAATATTAATTCTAGAATTCGAATTGCTTTTACTAGGTAAAATAAATTGATAGAGAAAATCCAAACTGGTCAATATTAACTCTGGATCAGTACTAGCAAATAAATAGTTGGTAACTTTATCCAAAAAGTGGTCATTGATCAAATCCGTAGAATATGTGTTTGGTACATCTTTACTTTTCACCATTAATCTAGCCAAAGATCTCATGATCGAGATTTTGATAGATCTATCATTAACAAACAGATTATCAAAATTTGAGATTAGCAAAGGGAAAAAATGGTCTTCGCCAATTAAGGAAGGTGAAAGGTAGGAAGTGATGGCTTCGGTTATGTCTATAACGAACTGGTAAATCTTGATAAAGCAATCGTACATATTATCATACAAATAGGATTGCAAATTATCTTTAGAAGCATACTGTAAAATTGCCAACAAATTCTGTTTAAGCATTTCATTAGAGGAGAAAATATATGCGTTTTCGGAATCTTGGCACAAATTACGGATGATCAATAAACTATCCAATATGTTGTTGATAATGAAGTTAGAACTGGAATTTATTTGGAATCTATTGGACAAAAAAATATCCATATTTCCAACATGTGAATCGATAATTTTCTCAATCAATTCAACAAAAACTATACTCTGGATAGTTTGATTATTGCTGTTTGTATGCAAGTTGAGAAGTTGTGAAGACTTATTGCTGACATAAACTAATTTGTTTAAAGCCCATTGAACTTCATCGTGAATACCCGATTGTAAAGAGAATTTGATACGGAGAAGAATATCTTTGTTGATATTTGATATTTTACCTACACCAGGTAATCCAAAATAGTTGAAGCTTGTCTTCTGAATGCTATTCGCCGAAGACGCAACCAGTAACTTTTCATCGAGCTGTCTTTGATGTTTCTGGATATAATTGTTCTTATTGATTGGGGTTGCAATAACAGCGACATCCCCTTCGTCGTTTGAAGCTGACTCCACATTCTCTGAAGCCTGTGTTTGTCTTTCTCTAAGAGTTCTGGCGGACATATTCAACTATAGTAAGTTTTGCTTTACTCCAAAAAATTCAAATAAATGAAGGTATATAATGACCAATAAGTCTGAGACTATCTACCAACTCTGCTGTATTATGGGGCTCTATGCTTGAAACCTCGGTTCTTGATATAGGAATATTGCAGATACCCTCTCTAGTTATATTAGGGATCTACATGTTTTGATTCTGAAAAAATTTTGAAAAACTATTAACAAGAAAAGTAGTGCACGGAAAAATAATTATTTTATGATAAAATAAGAAGAAAGCCGATTGAAAGCACTGACACGAAATATGGGTTATGAGCATCTGAATGCATGAATTAATATTGAGTATCTTATTCTTAAGATTGAAGCCCTGCTTCCGAAACACACTTGAAAAAAGAAAAACTTACTTACCAAAAATAAACATTAATTACCCAATTAGGAATAAAATATATTAATAGAGAAAATCAAAAATACAAAATTTAGTCAATGTACTATGAACTACATCCAAGTGATACTTCGAACTTGTGCAGAAAATAGTACTCAGAATTTTGAAAATTTAGTTTCGAAAATACACATTCTGTCTTCACAGTAAGTAGTTACAGAAACGAAGTGAGAAAGAAAATGATAAAGTGCCCTTGCAGCAATCTAAATTTGCTGTAAGCGCTACCCATATCGAGAAACACATATGAAAGCAACCAACAAAACGTTTCGCAAAACATGGGCATCTCCAAGAATTGCAGTGGTTGCTGTTGCTGTAAACAGCATGTCTCTTGGAAATATCTTTTATATATTTTTGATGACAGCAAGTTGGGTTATGTAAATGTGCAGCACTATAGGATAGCCCCAAAAACATAAGCACAAAGTAGCAACTTTCACTAGAACACATGCTGTTTTTGCGTATACAAAGCAAAAAAACAAATTTGCCTTAGTGTTTAAAAGCAATCATGAAGTGCTATATTAAAATTTGCATCACTATATAAAATGATTCAAAACCGCAATAAATCATACTGTATTCTAAGAGTTTGGATCTGTCATGTCAATTACTTTTTATTGTTTCATACATCAGCAAAATAAAAAGCCAAATCACGTCTTTTTATTATTTATTTATTATACTTTTATACTATATTTTTGGAAGACACCCTAATTATCGCTAATGATTTCACAAAAACCAATTAGCAAGTTTTTGGTATTTCTGTTTCTTT
The DNA here is from genome assembly GCA_031125705.1 of Saccharomycopsis babjevae. Classification (NCBI taxonomy): domain Eukaryota; kingdom Fungi; phylum Ascomycota; class Saccharomycetes; order Ascoideales; family Saccharomycopsidaceae; genus Saccharomycopsis; species Saccharomycopsis babjevae. Next base: position 5,761 of record JASTVB010000064.1, on the reverse strand, counting down.
TTGCCATTTTTTTGATGGTTTCTAGTTGCGTGGCCGATTTGCCTAATCCAAAATCGATTATAAAAAGTGGAATGCCTTGTCATCTGCATCATGCTGACGATAAGTACAAGTTTTCCAATGTTGAAGATGTGAAAAGTTTTTTGAAAGAACATAATATTCCGTATCCTACTGGTTCTATTTCGGGAGCCCCAACCCTTGAAGAATTACAATTGTTGGCTTATGACTTCATCAACGATAAGAAATCCTATATCAAAGACAAGAATGAGAAGATGCAAAAGACTGTAGCTAGTAAATGGTCCGAAGCTTCTTCTGTTGCTGATGATAAGGTTCAGCAAATTCAAACGGATAGCCATAACTTTTGGAGTGATTTGAAGGATGCCGCTTTGTATTACGTTCCATTTAGTGGCTACAGTAATAGCAAGCTTGACACCGGATTTAAGAAGTGGTACTTTGATGGATGGTCTGATTACAAAATTAATGCTTACTTGGCCAAACATAAATTAGAACATTTAGTAAAAAAAGGAATGTCTAGAGACAGTTTGCTAAATGTTGTTGAGCAAAACTGGAATTCAATTTTGCGAAAGGCAAAAAAACAGCACTTTAAAAGTAACGACGAATATTTTAATTGGTTAGTCAATGATTTTGGTTGGAGTAAGCTGGATATGCAAGAGTGGTTAAAAAAGCACGGTAAGAACGCAGTAGGTTATGATGAGAAGGACTTAGAAAAGTTGATTTCTTCAAAATACAATGAATTGAATGAAAAACAAGAGGAGATTACTGATTGGTTCAACAGCTTATCAAAGGAAGACTTGACTAGTTGGCTTAAACATCAATATGTTAAAGCAAGTGTCTATTCAAAATCTAATGTTGATGAACTTCGTCAGTTAGCAGTGGATACATATAATCAAAAAGCAAAGGGCCAGGATGCGTTGGCAAACCTGATTCTGTACTTGAATGGAGATTATTATTTTTCAAACTGGTCACTCGATGATTTAAGAAATTGGATGACTGATAAAGGAGAAAGTGCAGGAGAAGAATATGAGGAATTGAAGGCAAGAGCCAAAGAAAAATTTGATGAAGTTTACAGAAATGTCAGATACAAGATAGAAGATTTGAGAATTGAAAAGCAACCGGATGAAGGCAGAATTGCAAAAATGTTTGACAAAGTTGGTAACTGGTTTAAATATCTCAATCCAATGTATTATTGGGTTTAAGAAGTATAAGAATAATAATTTAAACAATAAATTATATACTTATATATACTGAACAATAAAAAGATGAATATATGAAGTTTATGCATAAAACTATTATTTCAAGTAAAGAAAGTTCCATGAATGAATAAGATTTAAATAAAATAATAATAATTGTATACTAAAATGTATGGGCTATTTATCCCAAAAATTTTCTGAATTATATTAGGTAATAATTGTAATTATCAATCTTTCAAATATTCGAGAAAAAAAAAAGGTAATTTTAAATAGTGAAATTGACAGTTGAATACATAATTTCAAGATTGAAAGATTAATTCTTTTTATTTGAAAAAAATCTGTGATAACAGCTAATTATTTTAAAACTTTTTGAAAAACTTTTCAACCATATTTTACAATTGGGCAGAGTAAAGTTTTGAAAATAATTTTTGTATTTGAATGAATGCAACCCCTTGTGATTATTCAAATGATTCACAAAAAGATAATAACTTGAGTAATGTTCTGTGATTTATCAAAACTCCCTAAAATCAAGATTTACAGTTGGTGCAGAAGATCATCTACAAAATCAAAGGAAAAATCAATAGATAAATTTTCTTAAATAGCAATATTAATAATAACTTACAATTAATTGTTATGTTGCTTGATCCTAAAAGCCCTACCACTTTTGTATAATCGAAATCAAAGCAATACGAACAGATTATTCAAACTTACATCTACAACTTGTCCTTCAAAGACATTGAGGCATGCTAATTGCAGATATCTAATCTTATAATCGTGAATTATCTATCGATAACTCAATAACTAAAAAAAAAAACTAACTTTTGTTAACGATAATACTATTTGTATATAATATGTGTCGTTTGTCGTATATTAGTAACCTATGGTGCTGATCTCTATACGACGCATCTGTCTGCGTGTAGTTTGAAAAAAAATTTTTTTTTCTTTACCTATCTCTCAAAAAAAAAAAAAAAAATAATTAAGCTTTAATCGTTACCTTATATCATCCTCTACATTTCTGTTTTACATTATTTTCAGTATTCAAAAGTATTGAATTTGATTTCTAAATTTGATTGTTGATTTCCCTCTTGTCGTTCTTTGATTACTAGATTTATCAAAATTACGTAGGAAATGTCTGCTGTTTTTGGTGAATTGCAACAAAAGTTCCTTCCTTTGCTCGCGGATAACACAACAGGAGCCGCCACAAGTTTCTCAGGTATTTTGTCCACCATTCATAACAATAACAATGGTGATATCAAGTTAAATCTTTTAGAACAGCTCTGGGCTGCCTACTATACTTACATCAACAATGACATGTTTGCAACCGGGTTGCTTTTCTTTTCCCTTCATGAGATTATGTATTTTGGTAGATGTATTCCTTGGCTTATTATTGATAGATTGCCATACTTCAATAAGTACAAGATTCAAGACACCAAACTTCCTTCTAATAAAGAGCAATGGGAATGTGCTAAATCTGTTCTTATTTCTCATTTCTTGGTCGAAGCGTTCCCAATCTGGTTATTTCATCCACTTTGTACTACCATGGGTATCCAGTTCAGCGTTCCTTTCCCATCATATAAGACCATTGCCTTGCAGGTTTGTGTCTTTTTCCTTATGGAAGATGCTTGGCATTATTGGTTTCATAGAGGTTTGCATTATGGTGTTTTTTACAAATATATTCACAAACAACATCATCGTTACGCAGCTCCATTTGGATTTGCTGCTGAATATGCTCACCCTATAGAAGTTGCCCTTTTGGGTCTTGGTACTGTCGGTTCTCCTTTAATCTGGCTTTACTTTACCAAGAATCTTCATTTGTTTACAATTTGTCTTTGGATTACCCTTAGATTGTGGCAAGCTGTCGACGCTCATTCCGGTTACGAATTCCCGTGGTCCTTGCATCATTTCTTGCCTATCTGGGCAGGTGCTGATCACCACGATGAACATCATCATCATTTTATTGGCAACTATGCTTCATCATTTAGATGGTGGGATTTTGTCTTGGACACAGAAGCTGGTATTACTGCCAAAAACTCAAGAGAATCAAAAATGTTGAAAAAAAAGAAGGTCAACTAGTTATGTTATTCGTATGTAATTGCTTATCGCTAACATTAATAAAATAGATTTTAATCAATATTACTAAATATTATGAAAAAAAAATTAGCAGAAATCAAAGTTCATTTCGAAGTAAATTTGATAGAAAAAGAAGCAATAAGTCAATTGTTAATTTAAAACTTCTTATCCTTGAAAAATTGGCGATGTATATATTTGTATGAATCCAGTTCAGACTTCAACTTCGAAAACGGCACAACATTAGATAATATTTCAAACGTTGAAATTTTATCTTTTTTATCAATATGTTTTGTATCAGGTTAAAATATGCCTTTCAATGAATTGGTTGTCAAAGAAAAGGGTCTTTTTCAATCTAAAGTTGAGATGAGATCTGCAAGTCTTATCATCAGCACGTGACGGCCCTTAATATTATTTTTTTATCTTCCGAACCGAAAGGCTGAGTAGAAAGAAAGAAAATTTTTTTACTAAATATAGCTAAGCACCTATCAATAATAAAATGGTAGCCAAATTAATGTATGGCATTATTAGATAGCAGATCAGCTATCATTTAACAATCAAAAAGCATAGCAATTGCTCATTATATGATAACTATCTACTGAATTTGCTATACAGGATGGTTGTTAAAGATTTTGAGGTGAGTATTAATAATGATGCTGGTAATAAACTGGATTATTTTTACAAGCAAAGACTTTCTCCGACAAGATATTCAATTCGAAGCTGGCTTCTACCTTATCTTTCCAAAGAAACTAAATTAATTAGTATAATTCAAAAAAAGCACAGAACACCGTTTCTAGATACTTATTTTTCATGGAGTGCCAATTTGGCTGCACACACATTTTATGTGCTAATGCTTCCGATTCCTTTTTGGTTGGGATACACTTCATTAGCTAGAGACTTGGTGTGGGTTTTAGGCCTTGGAATTTTCATCCTGGGACTTTGCAAAGACTATACATGTCTTCCGAGACCAAGATCCCCGCCAGTCCACAGAATCACGATGTCAGGCTATACTGCAAAAGAGTATGGGTTTCCGAGCTCACACTCCGCCAATGCAACATCCGTAACTTTGGTGCTATTATATTACTTTTACTCTTCAATTATGCATTATTCTTTGCTTTCTAATATTTTGATATTTTTGGTAATTGCGGTTTATTATTTTACATTGGTGTTTGGCCGAGTGTATTGTGGAATGCATGGATTATTGGATATAATAGGGGGATCCATTATCGGAATACTTGTGACAATTTTTAGATTTAAGGTAGCCAAGGTTTGGGATCCGATTATTCTTAATGAATACTCCTTCTCTTCTCACACATCGGCGTTGATTTCAATTACTGTTCCTCTTATTGTGGTCTCCACTGTAGCCGCGTCTGTGTATTTTCACGTCGTCCCTGCGGAAAACTGCCCATGTTTTGAAGATTCGATCGCGTTTATTGGGGTTTTGATGGGTTTGGAGCTATCAATGTTTTTCTTCTCTAGAATGTCTCTGTTTTCTTTGGAGGCTTCCTCAGTTTTTCAAATCGAATCAAAGGCGACGCTTCCTTACTCATTCGAGTACTTTGGAGTAGTCAAAACATTGATCAGACTCTTTATAGGAATGGGTCTTACATTGCTATGGAAGTTATTGAGTAAAATGGTGTTGATGAAGGTATTGCCTGTGCTCTATCGCTTTTTTGGCATCCATGTGTCGAGAAGCGCTATGAGAACTGGTCTTGTGGATAAACACAACGAGAATAGCGTTGGTGATTTTCCGGGATTGGTAAAAAGTATCACTAATACCACTGTTGTCGATACCGTCAATAATCAAAATGGTTTCCATAACAGCGGTGTTGATCCTGTGATGTACCAGTGCGCTGCACAAATCTACAAAAACAATGACATCGCCGCGGGTGACGAGTCTGACATGGGATGCCAGGCGTTTCTTCCAAGATACGACATTATAATCGTATCAAGATTGATAATTTATGCCGGGATATGTACTACGGTTACATTTGGCTTCACCATAGCCGTTCGTCTTTTGGGTCTCGATTATAATCCCTACTTGGAGACCGCATCGTACTAGTTGTCAAATAATATCGTTTTTATTGAATGGTTTGCGCAAAGTCTCAAAAATGTGCCCGTAAAATTTTTGAATATTTGTTTTGACTCTTCGATAGACGAGGTTGTTAAATATATCTAACTAGTACATATATATATATATATATATAGGCATGAATACTTGTGGTTAGTATTGTCCCTATTGGATGCCAAATACTAAGAATACTAATACACTATAGACCAAGGTGTATCATTTCCTTTAAGAAGCAGTGCACAAAACCCCCAAGTTGTATTATTTGTGCGTGAATAAGTAAAAGATAAACGCACAAATACAAACATAGCTCACAACCCTCTATAAGCACTTTTTTCCTCTCTTTTTTTTTTTTTTTTTTTTTTTTTTTTTTTTTTTTTTTTTTTTTTTTTTTTTTTTTTTTTTTTTTTTTTTTTTT